>JABASI010003218.1:0-17146 GCA_019776505.1 Tomocerus nigrus | reverse complement strand
GGAAGAAATGTCTCTGGAACGTTTAAAGAAGAATTTGAATTCTCGTCAGAGCAGGTAAGTTGGTAAGTGGATGGTGAGATGAGTATGCAAGTGGAGATAGTGTGTAAGTAGTAAGGAGTATAAGGATGGGATGGTAGTTAAAGATTAAAGCTCCTCATCTTGTGTAGACATTGGAGAGGGAATAATAACGTAGATAATTGTATGTACTTTTAGGTAATTTAGCTAATGCAAACAAGTGAAGTGGAAGTGGAGCTATGTGGTCAGACTTCGGGATTGAATGGTTATTTAAGTGAGCGTATGTAGTCCAGTGGTGTTAAGATGTTTATTCAGATAACAGGTCATTAGCTATCAGAGCTAAATCCTGCTCTACTTATTACTATGCATAGCGGAGGAAGAAGGATGAGGAGTAGGAGAGCAGGAGGAGGAGGAGCGTAAAAAGTTAACCGGGCTTATTAGTCTTGACAAGACAAAGCTGGCTGTGTCCATCCGAATCTGGAGCAGATGTGCTTTGATGAGCCTATCATTTCGTCATGCTAAACGCTGGAGAGATAATATGATGCCGAGTAATCTTCCTCTTTACACATCATCAATATATTATGATGAATCTATAGATGCACATACATAGTGAAAAAGAAGATCGGACTTTGTAGTTTCGTTGTGGAATTTATGTGGAGTGTGTGTGTGTGTTTGGGTGATAGTCGTAGAAAGTGGAGAGCTGAGTTATGTCAGAGCCAGTCAGTTCACTTCTTTCCTTGGCTGAAAGGAAAGGAGCAAGTGAGTAGAAATGAAAAGAGCATTTGGATTCTTGTTGGCTGGTTGCTGGCTGGGACTTTGGGACTCTCTGGGATGAGAGCTTAAGTCTGCTTTGCCCTTTCCTTCTGCCATACCCAACGTCGCCTAATGCATATAGCCGACATAGTCTAATATCTATATACACACTCATCATACATTTAATAGCAGAACAAAAATATCCTCTCTCTCTCTCTCTCTCTCTTTCTATTACAACTTGTAATTTGAAGGCTGTGTATATTATTTATATCTAGTAACTGTGTATAGTAGATATATTTATTATGGACAGAGAGTGTCTCCTATGATATACACTCACATGTTGTGTGTGTGTGTAGGTACATTGAGTTGAGCCTTTGGCTCGGCTTTCAGTTCGATGTCATCTTATCAGCGGATTACATCGGAATTACCGTCCATCCCTTCATCATTCACCCAAATGTAATTCAATGTGATGCGATGTGATGTGATGCGATGCAGGGAAATAAGCCAACCAAAAGAAAACCATGTTCCTCTACGACTTCCATCTTCTAATGTCCAATGTCTGTTGTGTAATGTGTGCAGCTACAGCTACTACTACTACTACATGCAACTACAACTGCTCCTCCTCCACGCAATACCAGCAGATGAAATGGAATCAGCTTTGTCCTGTCATCTTCAACGTGGCCATACATACCTACTCATCATCATAATATAATGGGGTACCTATCGTAGGCTACCCACTCTTATCCCGCTCTCTATCAATAAATTCTCCTTTCTACAAGCCATACTACTCTGTCACTTGATGGATAAAATTATTTTTACCTACACGAATGTAGAATCCAATGGCTCCATATCAAAATATCAAGGTACATTAGCTAATAATATTATTCCATCCATAACTATATCTTTTTTTTTCATTATCAACACCTTTATATATATAGTATCCCCCTGCTCACACACACAATCCATAACTATGCAGGCAGGCACAACAATAAGTATTAACAGCCACGGAGCTAAACGTTGTGACTATGACTGACACGTCCATTTCTATTCTAAGGATTTATTTATCTGACAAGTGATGTGCATGTGCTGAGCCAATAAATGCACGTACCTGCGCTAAGACTTTTATGAACCAGGGTTGCCGTCCATGAAATCACAGGGCACCTCTAAAATCGACAAAATTCGCTTTATCCAACTTTCTTTTTCATATTGTCCGGGTGATTTAATAATTCACATGGTTTCATCCAATTTTATCCAAATTATCCAATATGAATGGATCACTCGGACAATACACAACCCTATGATCATAAAATCTAAATGCTGAAATCTATCTCACACTCCTTTTTCATTTTCATACTATGCAACACATATGAATATTTCTAAAGAGTTGTGCAATAAAAGAAATAGATATAGGTAATAGTATATGTTATAATATCCTGAACCACAATAATATGGTAATGAGGAGGATAGAGCAGCTCAAGATCAGCTTATGAATAACTTGGATGGAATTGTAAAATCTTTAATAGCTACTATACCAAGCCAAGATAAGCTCCAGTTGTGTACTAAAGAACAAGGTACCTGAATCCTATTTAAAATCACCATGATGATTCTGTAGTTGCGGCATTGTTTAAATATACGAACGTATGAAATGATAGACGGAATTAATATTTAGTGAAGAATATTTTATGGAGTCTATAGGCTAGAGAGGTGGTAGTGGTAACATGTCACAAAGGGAGTCAGTGACAAACTTTTATGCATGTGTAGTACCTATAGTTGCATTTGTAAGAGAACAGGAGAACATTCATTACTATTAGTCCTGTGACATGACAGGATATCTGTTCATATCTCTCATGCATGCACAGGTGATTGCATTTGCATTCTAAATCACATTTCTTACTCTACACCCGCATACTACACAAAATTCACGCTCTTCTACCATTCTAGCCTGCTTTAATCTATTCAGATAGCTACTCCGTTGATTTTTACATGTATCTCCGTGGCAGGAACACAATATCTGCATTGATCCTACAGGCCGGGACTGTGTACCTTAGAACTCTTAATAAAAAGTGAGGCTCTATAGACAAGGTAGGCAGTCTAGGCAGTGACTAGTGAGACAGAGACAGAATTTTGAATGCTGAAATATGATTTCCCGTTTAGTCCATCCGCTTCTCACTGCCTTTTCTTCATCATGTCAATCAGACATGGAATTAAAGGCAGCAGCAGCAGCAGGTATATGATGGCTACAAGGACGGACGACGACGGACACTACTTTAATACACACAACAACGCTCACGATGAAGACTCACCTGGTCTGGCCATTTCTTCTCCGAATTGATTAGCAAGCAGTTTGACTTTGTTGCTTTGGACATTTACTAATAGCAGAGGCACAATATTTAAAAGTCCTATCCTTAACTATCTCTGATAATAAAGCATATCTATGTCAGTGTTGTATATTGTTCGGATGAAATAGTTTTTTTAATTTCATCCATCCAGATGGATAAAACCGGACAAAATTAAGATGGATGAAATATACCTGTATACTAGTAGGCACCTAATACTTAATGCAGTCTACCATCATCATAATCATAAATATAACTGAACTGAAGTTGGTTTACATTTTTAAAACAACAAATTGTTATTAGATGATCACATTGTTCCCGGATTTACTTAATTTATCAAAATTTCAAGTTACTTTTATATTTTATCCATCCATCCATCATCCACCTGGATAAAATTCAGGTGGTTAAAACCACTTTTGTCCCATTCTATCCAACCACTACTCTATTTCGTCCACCGCAACCCTGATCTATGTATGACTTGGACTTGACTACCTGAGTTAGTGCATTTAGTAAGTGGAGACGTATAGAGAACTAATGAGTAGTGTTTTGTGTGTAGAATATTATTATTATTATGTATCTGGGCATAGCTGATAATATATTTACAATAGTCAGATAGTTAAGACTAAATATTCATGCCTGTTGGTAATATAATTCTACCGTAGGTACATGTGTAGCTACAGTTGTTGTATGATGTGAACACTGAGCAGATATACATAATTTAAGTATTAGCTCGTTGTGTAGCAAGTACATGCAAATCGTATGAAAGGCCGTTGGATTGTAATGGGAGAAGAGAGTGGTCGTGGTGCTAGTGCGTTTTTCTTTCCTGTAATTAGGTAGCTGTTTGAAGAGAAGATATTATGTACGCATTACGTAATGGTACATGCCATTTATGATGAGTCTGGTTTTTGAGTTATTAGTCACACTCATTATCGCGCCTCATCGCCAACCTTAATTTGTAGCCACTTTTTTTCTGTGAAAATCATTATGCATTGTAGATATGTACATTGATAAAAAGCTTTTAGACTCAATCCCATTCAGAGTCAATCAAAGCTAAGCCAACCGAGCACAATAACCAAATAGCAACAATCAGAGAATCCAAATCATCCTGATGAATCCATGGATATAATATCTTCTATTTAGTTGTCCTGTAGTGCCAGGAATGAACTGACCGCTTTATTATGTTAATTACTACAACCAACCTACAACCTACCTACCTGCTCTGCCTTTGTTCTATTAAAGAGTCAGACTGGCTATAGCATAGCCACAGAACATCCACTAATAATTCATGTAGCTAATATGTAGAGCAAGCGTCGGATTAAACCGACAAGTTTTTACCTGCAGCTAATTTATTTAGTCAGCTTGCAACGACCTGGCTTCGTGTTACATTACACTACAACTACTTACTTACATGCGGCTACACTTAATGATTCTGCTAACTGATCGTCCTCCTCCATGTCGCTACCTTGTGTACCTACTTGCTACCCGCACAGTGACTCATACCATCAACAGCCTACTACCTTGTGTAAATATTGAGCACATAGCAGATGCACGATTATCTGATGGACAAAAGCATTTTTCTCTGTTAATAATCAAGTTTGGCGCTTTTCACCTCATCCTCTCTTATCTTTCGAAATAATTTTCTAATAATAAGGCACATGGAGTGGAAAAACAATTGAGAAGTTAAGTGCTGAAGTTTGCAGGTGAGAGAGATAGTGTCGAATGAGTGACAGGTCTTAAATGTATTTATTTATTATTATTATTGCTTTTGCTGACACCATTGGTCAATCTACATGGCTATTCTATTTAAATATGCAATCGTTGCTTATTTTAATACTTGCGGATTGTTGTTTACTACTAGGTGAGTTTTAGAAGAACGGAGCCATTGGTACTTGCTACATAAAAGTAAATTGGATTGACGGGTTTTGGTTTCTGTCTGAAATATTAGAGCGTTGGCTGCTGCAGCTGCAACAGCTTTGAGTTTAAGTGAGATTGGCATTGGATTTTGTATCTGCGGCTGGAGAAGGAGCATTGAGTAGTGAGCCAGCATAGCAGAATAGAGAAATGACGAAGAGGCATGGATATCGGCTGCAGTTTTGGTTGGTTGTTGTTGGTTGTTAGGGAGCATAAGCAAAAGCAAGTTGGGCAAAGGCGAGATAAGTATCAGGGTAATTGCAAGAAAATTTCAATTCACTCTAATGCTCCCAATTGGCTGTGCCATGCCTGGCACTGGAAACTTTGCTCCTTATTCTACTTGCAAGCCTCTCTTCTGAATTCATGAAAATAGGTTTCATAGCCTCTGGCTCCTACTTAATTTCACCACTTGCCTTGTTAACTCACCCTTGCGTGTTCCCAAATTGATCAAATAAATAATCCTTGCTATACTTATGATTTTATAAGTAAAACTAGGGAAATAAATAAGCAGCCAGGATGGTGCAACAACAAACAGGTGTGATTTTACCGACTGATTTTCATTGAAAATGATTGAAACCACAGGAAAATAGCATTAGTACACTCTGCACGCAACAAATCAAGTGCACAATGGAATTTGAAACTTCTCACAACTCTCTTCCTCATCAAAACAATTACTTTTTCCCAATCCATGATAGCACGAAATATAATAATATACGGCTACTGTCTGTGAAAGAAAAGGAAAATGTAATAAAAAAGGATACCTTAGCTACCTATATACAAATAAATATATTTCTGTTTTATTTTAGAGCCCTAAAATAGTGTAACCATATTTAACAGCTATGAATGGAGGTTGCATATCTTTTACAACACCTCCACCGTCATTTCAACAATTTATGTCACTATAAACTTGTAGAAAAATGGAGAAACACTATGAAACGTCAAAATTTACTTATCTATACATCTGGAGACAGATTGTAAATTTCAGGGCAGGCCTCACCTCTTCGTCTTCCTCTAAATATCCTAAGCTTACAATAAACTATAACCTCTCTGTTTATTATTATCTTTTCTACAGAGATATGGCTAGAAACAGTTTGCAGCTTATCTCTCAACATCTCGTCCTCACGGAACTGAACTAAATCGATGTGACTAAAAAAATGTAAAAAATCCCTAGTTCCTTAACGATTTTTCTATTTCTCCTGCTCATGCTTAAAAAACTCTTATACTTATTATACCTATATAATCATTCACTCTTTCTTAAATATAGATATGAACTATATAGCGTGATCTCTATCATAAAAAGTATAAATAGACTTAATTTTCTGACTGAATTGTGACAGGGGCTGCAGGTTAGATTTTTAATGATTATGAATCTTGACTTAAGGGACACTGTAGCTTGATAAAAAGGTAAGGGGTGATCTGACATGTACACAGATACCTACAGATGGAAGAAAAAGTTTTGTACTGTAAGATCACGGGATTTTAATTTAGTGTTTCTCTGGCGTTGTTTTAAGATTTCCTTTTTCTGTGTAGTGTTTTATATTTGTGTAGGGAGTGAGTGTTGCGTAGTGTGTGTGTGTGTGAGGGAGTCATCGTTGAGTATTCTAAAAGTGCATGATGGGGATGGGGAGGTGATTTGGGCCACACGCATCTTCTCAGCTCTCACCTAATCCCTTCTCATCAGAGTAGACATGACAAGGGAAGAAAACTAAATGCATCATAGATAGACACAAGACACAATAGCTAACTACACACACATCCACGTTGGACTATGCTGTTATATAAGAAGAAAAGGTCGCTAGTCGCTAATACCATAGACCATAGAAAATGAAACTAGGGCTAAGGTAGGCACATCATCTCACATCTATTTACCATATGCATCTACTGTTATTATTATTATTTTTGGAGGAGATATTGTTATGAAGCTATGTATATGAACTGATGTAATGCGATGTAAGTTGAGTTAAGAGAAAACTCGGTCGCCGCCGCGCTCTTCTTTCATCCAAACTTAAAAAGAAGGTGGAAGTTGAACGGTTGAACCGCATGCAAGAGAATAAGGAACGAAGGGTTTTTAGATGGATGCAATGCAAGCAACTACTAAAATATCAAGCAACAGAATAACATAAGTAAAGATGAGGAAAGAGAAAATGAAACTCGGCATCTTTCGTTTCATTTCATTTTTAGTGGGTTGCCTGGCGCAGCAGAGTCACAGTGTCATACGGACCTTTTTATTTAATGTATGAATAGACAGAGATAATATTATGGCGAGAGGAGGCTGGGGAAAACTACAGAATAGAATGACAGTGAGAAATTGTTTGTCACACAAAAAACTCGTTTATTTCTTCCATCCTCGTCGTCAGACTCAAAGAAATTCACAGAGAGTCCTCCTCATTCCAAACTCAACGGAACTGAAAAGAGAAGTGAACTTGAGCCAGAAGAAGACTTTTACTACTACACACTACACACAGAGAACAAATGGATTTACATACATAGCTATAGTAGTAGTAGCTATATGTGCAAGTCTCGCATCGCTTCACAACTCCAACACTTAGACTTTTACTAGTTTTTTGCATTGCAAAATGCATCTTGTTTGAACAGAGAGAGGATATGCCGGTGCGTACGCACTCTGTACAACTATTTAGTGCGTCTCTCTATGGTAATTGTAAGCACACATCTTTTTCTTCTTCTTAAACGCATCTAACTGTGCGTGTTGGTTGGAGATGTAGTAGACGAAGTAAAAAGAAGCCGAACAGATTTAATCTGTCCATGTACTTAGCTCAGTTTTCACTTTATCCTCCGAGTTGAAGACACATGTTTGCAAAAAGAGCAATTAGCTGTGCATTTAGAGGAGGATCATTTGGAATCAATCCTTTTTAATTTAATGCTCTCATTTTAATGTGCCACACACAATAGGCTATTAAATGTGTCGCACACAGGTGGCACTATATAATTGTATGTCATATACTTTAGATTCCTCATTTTATTACTATTTGTAATTAAGTAGTGTTGTTTGTAAGTAAGTGCGTGGTAGAAGTGGCTGCATGATGATGTGCACTAGTAAATAAAATAATAGTTACACTACTTGTTGAGGAAATGAGATTCGGACGAAGGACAGGATTTTTTCTGGAACTGAAGATCAAGCAACAGCTGCTCACTCTTTTTTCTTCCAATGCATCGTATTATTTCGTGGATTAGATTGACAAAGGAAATGCAGAAGACTAAAAGGGATCTGCTGTGGGATTCTTTTTCGTCTCTCTCTGCTTCTTAACTTATGATATACTTCTGCTTACTTGCATGCATGTCCTCGTCATCATCTGCTGTCTCTCTCTCTGGGTGTAGCATGCTGCTGTTGCTGTAGCTGTTGGTGGATGGCTGAATGTGTGAGTGAGTAAGTGAGATCAGAGATGAATATAAAGTGATGGCTATTAGTGAAGGAATTTTTGTGACCCGAGGGAGGCCCCGAGAAAAAGGACTGAACTGAACTTCTTCTTGTTCTCTAAGTCCTTAATGTCCTAAATGTTTCTCTCAATCCATTCATTTCTTTATGATTCCTTCTTCTAATGCAACTCTAAAGACTATACGCTCCCTACTCACACAAAAACTTCTTGTCTTTATATTAAACACTCACGTACTTATACTAAAGCATGTCCAAAAAGTACACGTACACTATAATGAGTATGAAGTATGCTAGTATAAAGATTGTTAGCACAGGATACAGTCACCACGTGTTAACTTGTCATTACTACTGCACAAGAAACTTTATCCATTACAAATATCCAGTCACAAATAACCGAAAGTTGAATGCTATATGATAATAAGTCTAAGAAAAGGGCCAGGATGTCAAATCAGCCAAATCTGACTGATCTTTTCTCTCTCATACAAGAAATTACATTGTCCCAATATGGAAATGAACCTGTATTATTATTCTACAGCTACTAATATCCAACTGTGTCTCTCTCTTTAATTCTCTCGACGATTCCACTCAATGATAAATATAAAGGCAGATGAAGAAAGGATCAAAAATCCAACCGACAACCAACTATACACACACATCGCAAAAGACATGTCATTAAATTGACGCTATTTAAACCTACAACTTAAGAATATTAATGATATGTAAGTGCATATAGAAACACAAACAAATATTTTACTGAAGGCTGAAGTTGCAAGATGCAAGACGTAAGAAGCAAAAGAGTTGTTTTTTAAGCTGACACTACATTACTACACGTCTCTGTAGCTTTTTCTCATTTAAAATTTCAGGAGCGTAATCATTTAGACGCCATTACCAAATTGCCCGCTCCCTACACCATTTAATGTTTGTCACTGTTGCAAACGGAAATGATATTATTTAGCTAAAAGGTTCAGGCAATGTAAATGCAAATATTATAGTAAAGTCTGTTGAAGTTAATGTGACATATAATGCTATGGGGTTTTAGCTACTAAAATAATAACAGATTATTATTGTTATGCGTACATTAGGGAAGTTGGATGTTATAGATGGAGAGAGTTAGGTAGGTAATTATTGTTAGAATAATAATATTGCCATAATCCAGTCGGGTGCAATGCTTTCTTGTTTCTCTGTGTGTGACGCATAAATGTAGTGCATGTGTTTATGTGCCTAAGTGTTTAGTAGTTTTAGTTTTCTGTTCCATGTAATTAGCATTAGTGTCTATAGCCTTGCGTCTTTATTATAAGAAGAGTAGTAAGTAGTGCTGTGAATATTAGGCAACACTACTCGGCTGTTTACATTTCCATTAAGCCCCACGTCGCGTCCTACAGCAATACGACTACTCATTTACGTACATCACACATCGTGCCCCATTATTTCATATCTCAGAAACTCAGAAGGAATGGAAGCTGACGATTTGGTGCTGGAAATGTTAATGTCCATTCTCCAGTCGACTCAAGACAAAACGACAAGAGTTCTTCAGACGCGAAACATATTATTCAAACTACTTCAATCTGCATATGCATACTAAAAGTAGACACAGGGTTAGCATTCATAAAATGCACGCAGAAAATTCAAAACCCTCTCCATAGAAACTTTTAAGAGTTAAATCCGAAATGTTTCTAAATACTTGAGTGTAAAATGTAAAATGTGTAGCAAAATAAATATTAATATTTGAATAAGGCTGTGCTGTCTACTTATGATAAGTGTAAGGTGCATAGTGAATAATAGTAAACCCTGGCGGAGGGAAGAGACAGTGAGGAGTGAGAGAAAGAAGTATTTACGTGTTGAGTAGAGCTGTAACCATTTATAGCCATATGGAATGGAAGTAATAATGGAAATAAGAGTCTCGTTGAGAAGTCTAATGGGCATAATGCCTTAAAACCCACAGAGAAAATTACAGGTTGCTAGTTGAAATGTTCACTTATCGTTAGTTAGGCATTGTTATGTCTTGGGCTACGCAATGTGAAGGAAGGGCAGGCAGGCAGGCAGGAAGTATAAGAAGAAAGTAAGGAGATGCCATGCAGTTGTCTTAAGACAATAATAATGTCGTGATTATAGTTGGAGCAGTCGAGAATTATCAAATAATATGCACATATATGATTAGGCCGGCCATGTAGCCATAGAACCAGCGAGCCTTCTACCATTCTACTCAGTTAGCATTTAATGGCTCAAGTGAGTTAGCCATGTAATAATTACCTTTACTGGCTTTCCTTCTTTGGCCATGTCTTGTCATAATATTGATTTCTTTCTCTATCCCTTCACTTCACTTCACATTAACTCCTATGCAACGATAACGACTGCATTAAAACCTCGTAGTTTACATTTAAAGACATGTTATCTCTCTCTCTACCTCTAACTCCCAACTTCCTCTACATACACAGAACTAGCTTTAGCTACGTACTTTTAATTCTAGTCACACACACACAAAGCCCTTCTATGTATATAACTATATTATTATTATTATGTGTATAAAGCCTGTTAGTTAAATAGTTAGTACTGGACCATGCTATCTACTCACTACTATTGTAATAGTAGCATTTCGGGTAGTATAATATACTTACTTCTCTCTTTTCATTTCCAGCACCTATAAATACATAATCAGGAGATAATAGCCCATTCTACTGGCTTGTATAACCATGCAAAGATTTTAATTCTGCTGCAGTGAGCTTAGCCGTAAGAGAGATTGCTCTGTGTGAGATTATGGGATGTTTTAGTGCATAGAGTGGACAGGGAGTATCGAGAAAGAGTAGTAGTGGTGGTGGTGGTGTATGGGTGCGATGATGTTCGTTCGTTGCTAAGTCGAGTGCACAGGCTGGACTCATGTCGGAGTGGACGGAGAGCCATAAAAAGCCAGTCAGATCATTCTCAAGGCTATAAATTCTGTTGGAGGAGATGAGGAGGCCGAACTGAAAGTCTCTCAGCAGATTTGTGGGAAAAACCCGTTTTAATTATGGCAATAGTTGTTCAGGCACTTTATGCAAATCTACACACACACGCTCTAACCATAGCACACAACAAAATAAATATCTAATTACAAACCAAAGAGTTCTCCAGTGAGTCCAGACGAACTGTAGACTCACCTTGTTATAATAACTCAGAGAGAGAGAGAGAGAGAGAGAGAGTATTTATGATAATGCATTATTAGTGGATTGATGCATGTCTACTTTTAAGTGAGTCGAAATAAGTCGAAGGAAAGTGAGCATATTTATAATCACTCTGTGTCTGTCTGTGTTGTGTGACTCTTCTGAACCGAAATCATCCTCATTTTCTATTTGCATTATTATTAGGAAATTTATGGAGAGACTCTATGGATAATGAAATGCGAGTACCTAAGTCACATCTGAGTGTTTAGCAAGATTTTCGTAATAGCATATGAACCATATGGAATGGAATCCCAACTAGTAACTATTAGCTACAAGAAATGGGAATGTGGAAACCGGTCTTGCTTATTGTTAGCCTGTCTTGTTTAAATTCAATTTTGCATGGCAGAAAGTGAGCATTGATTTTGTTTGCTCTTGTCTTGCTTGGCTCTAACCTTCCACCTCAACTACATGACATTAAAATAATGCAACTCACTCAAGTTCAAGTGAAATCTCTTGTCGTCCATTTCTCCTCAGGGAGATTCTCGGAATTTTTAATTCTCCTGCTTTTTGAAGAGTTGCTTTGGCTGGTGGTGCTTGTTCTTTGTGTCTTCAACTCACACTTAACTTTTACGTAATGTAGCTAGCATGTAACTAAATAACAGCCGACTTGAAATCTGTTACAGATTAGGACGGTGGTTGCTGCATGCACCTGACTCACTCACATCGCTTTTTACACGGTTCACTCAGCCATGCACACGAGAAATTATTACAAAATTATTTATTCATTTCTCACGAGAAGTTGAAGGAGAGAATAATGTTATGATTATTTGCTATGTTCCTTCAGACGAGAGTCTTTTATTGTGATATGTGAGTCAAGTCAAGTGCAAGGGCACAGCAGAAGAATTCGAAGAGACGCGAGAGGGCAAGCCACGGGAATATGAAGCATGACATAAATCCAGAGGACCACCTTGACGGAATATTAGCCACCCACCCACCTTCCCTGTCAGACTCGACCCGTCCAGCTATTACAGACATTTTGACCGAATTCTCGCCTCATCTCATCTCTTGTTTTATTTACAATTCCTCATCCACTCACATTATCACAGACAACTATACATTAACTAACGCTCATTACGACGCTGATTAAATATTTACCTATAGGAATTGGAACCATAACGTATAATTTAGCCAATGACATCTCTATTTAATATGTACATCAGTTTTGCATCTATTTGCATGATTTTAAAAAGATGCCACTCATATTAATATTTTTATATAGTGCATTGTTATATCTATAAAGGGATATAAGGAAATTCAACATGTCTCATCCATGGAAAAGGAAGCACAGCCGGAGAGCTGTGAGAATATTAAGCAGGGAAAAAGGGAACTCGACGTGAAGTCGAGGAAATGCTGCAAGTAGAAAGACAATAGCTGAGATAAAAGAAATGACAAGCCATTCTTTGTGACACACATTCATACACAGTTCATTCTTTCACCTATACACAACGAGTAGACACACAGAGGCAAACAATCCTTTCAAAACTTTCAACTAAATATTATGTCTGACGACGCTACAAGTTACAAGTTATACAAGTCTAGCCTTTAAATCATTTAAGTTCTGATGTTAACCGACATATGTCCGCTAAACATAAAAAATGTATTACTTTTTTACTGTGGAGAGAGGAAAATGCATCTATAGTCTCCTCATGTAATACAAAAATGTATTTATTATGTAATAACGTAGGAGTTATAAAACAATAATGAGTTAATGAATATTTGTATAACAAAATAAATAGAAAGAAAGCAATTAAAGCATTGTTAGCCCTTCTTTTTGTCATTGAACTCTGCGGGAATATTTTATAATAATCCTAGACCACCGCTACATAATGTCGTGCTCATACTGCATAGGTGTAAAAATAATTTACTTGCTTCCAGATAATGTTTAAGTCTACTTTGTTTACGTTTGCGTATGAATAGCTAACTAGAGCGCAGGTAGATAGTGAAAATGATGACAATGAGTGTGTAAAGTCCACTTGGTTCCGTTCCGTCGTCAGTTTGTTTACTCTGCCTTAGATAGTCACTCACTCACTCACATAATAATAATAATAGTAGATAGGTAGACTGAGGAGGACAAAAGAGTCGCGTGCCACATTAATCTGCAGTCGCATTAAAAGCATTTCTCCACCAACATCACATCACACACTACAATGAAATGGAACTACAATGCACAAAGCGAAGCACAAACAATACACACAGAAGCAAGGCATAGCACAGGCGAGCAAATAGACAGAACACAACAGATCCTGTGAATAACAAGGCAAGCAAACACCGCCTGTCTATGCCTATGCCTCTCTCTCTCTGTGTGTGCCACACAAATTCTCATTCCTAACGGCAATGCTAACAAACTGTGAAGAAAACGGATTTAAAAAAGTATTGCCATCCGAGTAACACTATAATGGCCATTGTTGTCTTTATTCTCCTGCATGAGAATTACATCCGATACTATGTAACTGATCTTCAGTTCATTCCACTCTGCCCATGCTAAAATATGATTCACTTAAGCGTCCTTAAATAAATGGACCAACGAAATAATTTTATGATTAAATTTATGAACTTTTTGCATTATTTTTTAGGAAACTAGACAGGAAAAAATTAAAAGGTGCCAACTGCCAATGTATAAGCAAAGAAAAAATGCATAAATATGCTCGACGATTATAATTGAAATTTTAAGAATGGATTTTTGCCTGGTATGATTTTTTTTGGTTATTATAAATAATTGTAAAATGATTTACTTAAGAAAAGATTATTTTCTGGATGATTATAAGGTACAAAATTATAATCTTGGGCCTAAATGATCAGAATAAGAGATTATTGTGATTACAATCACTGAAACTGAATAGCTGTAATAAAATGGTTTTGTTATTGCTTTCGTAAATGTCTAATGATTATAGTAGGTATATTAATTAGACTTGTCATCAAATGATTCTTTGTTAGTGAAAAAGAGTGCACGGCGTATACATGGCATCTGCAATTCATGCGGCATTAGTGACTTCGTCAGTTGACAATAAAATTCTCTGCTGATGTTGTGTGCAATTGTGCAAACAAGTCGGTTTTGGCAATGTCCATGGAATGACTAATGTTTGGTAGGTAGGCATTTAAAAAGGATATAAAAGGACGATAAGGTGCACCTATTTACTTCATTTCCTTCCGAATGCAGTGAATGGAAATGAAAATTTTTATAGGCTTGAAAATGAGCAGTAAACGTTCGTATTAAATTCCGGTGCTTGCTATGGGTGCTGCTATGCTAGAGAGTTTGTGTCGGAGTGAGGAGGAAACAAGATAGAACAATCAATGTAAGTGGGAAATGGAAGGAATAGATGCGAGGAGCTGCTGAATGAAATCTTTTATTGTTTCTTTTGAGGGATTGGATTTGACTGTTTTATTCGATAGGAATAGTAACAAGATGATGATGAGGTGATGCCGTGTTTCAGTGTTAATAATGTTTCATTCAGAATGGCTGAGTTGGTGAGTGAGTGAGTGAGTGAGTGAGTTGTAATTGAGAAAGAGGAGTAGGCATTCATAGGACGAGAGGTGACTAAATAAATAAAATAGTAAAAGCAGTCATGACATTTTCCTCACTAAACTCCCTAATGCTCTGTATTAACTTAAGGAACACTTACTCCCTTTTTATTGCCACTCTACACTCTCCACCAACTAAATACCATTTTTTCCTGTCAATTAAATGCTTACACGAGAAACAGAGCACTGTTCGACAGTATCAACACGGGCATTATTCCTCGTAATAGTACGAGACGAGTCCTTAAACGGTGTCACATCACATCGTGTCACCTAATACTCACCACTTTCTCAGCATTATTACTTAGCTACCTCTATAAAAGTCCTCAAGAAATGTATCTACATCAAGCTAAATGTTTTGTCCGGGTGAAATTAAAATTTCATCATTTTATGCATTGGACAATTTGGACAAAATAGCTATGAATAAAACATGTAAAAGGGGCTATCCGGCAAATATTATATAAAATACAGGTGGATGAATGAAACGAATTTTGTCTAAATAAGACCAACCTAATTCCATCCACCACAAAACCCTGGTTGAATATTGTCCGGGTAGAATTAAAGTATTAAATTTTTTAATTTTAGCCATCCATATTAGATAGTTACAATTTGGACAAAATATGCATGGATGAAAATGGGTTACAGACTATTTCACTCAATATACAAATTGAAGGTGGATAAAACCGTTTTTGTCCAATTGAGGCCAGCCTTTGGATTTAAATCACCGCAAGAGCAACTCTGGCCTGATAATGAAGAAAGTAGCATTCTGCCTGTATTCATTCATGATTTATATTCAGATATACTCGAAGATTTAGTTATATAAAAGATTATTTTCAACTGGGTCTTAGTTGGACGTGAGTGAGTAAGAGTCTAATTAAAAGTGGGTAAATGTCCATATTGAGAAAACTGGTTGATCATTATTCCAGTTAATATTGATGCGATGCTGACCTGTTCATTCTAGTAATGTATGGTGTAGTATAAAAGGATTTCCCATAGATACTACTTGGCAGTCACGTCAGGTGAGTACCTTTTATCTATAATAAATGGTCAGTTGATTTTCTATGTCCATATTATGTTGTTCACGTGAATGCATGTCCCGAGACAGTGTTTACTATTTGTGGGGAGCAATATTATTCGTATTTAGCTAGTAAATCCAGTTCTCCACTCACTCACTCTATAATAATGGGATGGTGGTTGTAATTCTCTAGATGGTAATGTACGTGACGAAAGTCTGTCTCTCTTATGTAAGTAGTAATAAGGGAAGATTGTAACTGCGATCTATTAATGTGTAAAAGCGAAAGAGAGAGAGAGAGAGAGAGGAAAAGGTCTGGATAGCTTTGTCTTGTCTATGAATCAAAGAAAAAAGGGAGGGGACGGTTTTGGGTTGTAAATGTTCCTTTGACATGTCAACAGAAGAAAAGTTTCTGTGTTGTTCGTCGAGGAAGAGTGAGTGAGTGAGTGAGTGAGTGAGTGGATTTCTTTGGATGGAAATTGAGAGGAGCTCTTTGAGTTGAATCGCTACCCCATTCTCTTAGTAACTCTCAGTTAGAAAACCCAAAGTAAAAAAAATCTTTGTTTCTGTTTTTAATCTGAAGGAATGAACAGATCTCATCCTCCTGTACAAATTCTCATCTAGTTTACTTTAAAAATGACGATGCGGTGTTGTATGAGAAATATCTCGGTTGTTATTTCTAGTATATAGAGTCACATTACCATATTTTTCTAAGTAGCTACAGTAGTATGTAATAGTTGATGAACAAAAAAGAGTTTTCTGCATTGCATGGTACAAAAGAGAAGTATTATTATTTGCTGGCAGAGATCATGCACATAAGCAAAGGTAGTTAGGTAGTTAAAAGAGTTTGTCGTCTATGCGTTGACTGGTAGAATGGTGGTTGGTGCTGCTGCTAAAATATATCAGGCGATCTGAACAGACGTTGCCTGCGATAAATCTTTTTAGTGGAACAGTAAATAGTAGGTAAATAGAAGGGAGTTGAATTGAGAGTGTGCTTGTTGCGGGCATTAGT
>JABASI010003217.1:0-17161 GCA_019776505.1 Tomocerus nigrus | reverse complement strand
TAAAATGTCTACTGTGGCTACAAGTTAGAAGTGACTGGGTACCAAAATTAAGGAAAGAAATGTTTTAAAGAATTGCCTGTTATTTTGTGTTAAATGTATTGCATAATTGCATGAACTATAAAGCTACATCAACAGACTCCAGACTATTTCTTCCTCATCCAGTGTAGTGTAGGTATACAAAATTACTTACTTAATGTGGTACTGATTTCATTTCTACGCTTTCTTTAATATTGTAGTATGCCTTTTATTAGTTCGTATAGTGTTACCGAAACCGAAGTACTGAATTAATGTAGATGCTGTGCTTATAATTGTATGTTACAATACCTACAACTAGGATGTGGTATTGGGTGATTCTAAGAATGTCAATTAGGAAAGTGGTTACCTAAATTATACCAATCTTACTTAATATTATACACGTATTGAATATAAATATAAAAGTTCAATCCATCTCTTCGTTACTCGTACCGGCGATAACATTTTGATAAGGTGCATGCATCAGCCAATAAATAAATCTAAACATTAACCTTATTTAGCAACCAATACAAATAAATAATTCTGATTTTAATAAATGAAACAATTGGAAATGTATAAGAATCGTCTTTCCAGTAAAACAATCCTCAAATGCTATTTTTACAGATGTCTATAGCCAAAATGTTTAATTTGTTGTACTGTCATTTATTGAATAATGAAATTATCAACGATTACTAAATAGCGTGATTTCAACGAGATGTCAGATGTAAACAGTTTCATGTAAATTATGGTTTAGCGAATAAAGAATCTAGAGCTTTTTAAAAAAAAAGGCAAATTGCAATCTGAGCGTCGTCTTAAGAAACAATCGGACTCTGAACTGAAAATAACCATAGTTTTTTAAGCGACATACCTGTATTTGTTACTCCGATAAAGGATATTTATAATTTTCCATATACATATATATTGTTGTGTTGCATACACTAATCAATAAAAATATTTACTGTAACTGATTATTTAATTTTTCAGTTAGAACTAGGTCTTTATATCTTGTTTATGACTAGAGCTTTTCACAGAAATGATCAATAAAAGAGGGAGCACTGTAGGAACTACTTTGGCTTAACAACTTAATTTTGATTGCAATGAAGTAGTTCGTGTCAATCATAGGATTTATTTAATGCAAACTATATTTTTATCAGTTTAATCTGTATTCAAGGGTAAACATGCTGCTTGTAAGAAATAGAAAATGCTAAAGTGCGTGTCAAGGTACGCCAAGAATATTTCATAATCTTATTCAGTAGAAATCTGCTAGCTATATATATTATATCTATGCTATTTGAATGCACAAAATTCAGAATTGTGAAAACAAGCTTGACAGACAGTAATCAAATCACTGACAAGGAACTACATGCACTGGTCACAGACTTCATGGCATGGTATTATGCAATGATTTAAAATTAAATCACTTTCATGTTCATGTTATTTAGCATGAAATGCAATAAAGTATGTTTTTGTCCACTTTGTTTATTGGCAAAAAATATTTGAGAGATAATTATGCAAACAAGAATGTACAGCAACGTTGTAATGAAAAATTAACGGCAAATAGCAAATCCTGTTTCACACATTATTAGTAGGGACGTAAAGAGACATACACTTAGCCGATGATGAACTATGAACCTATAGGACACTCTATGAGTATCTAAGGATGATGATACTCAATATTATTATGATTATTAGCCACAATGCATAATTTGTCTCTGGGGATAATTGCTAATGCTACTTGTTATGTTAGTGGGGATTCTGGTTGAGTTCGTGCAGTAGCTGCAATGAATTTTAATTGTGATCATCATCATCATCGGCTATAGGTACAAAGTGAAAATAAAACGTGTAAGCAGAGAACATAAAATATTTATCGCTTCTTCTTCGCATAATATTTTGATAGCAATTAAGATCATTATGTAACAGCTTGAACTACCTAAGCTATCATCTTTTATTATCCGTTTCAATGTGCTTCGGCATTAACTACATTTTATGTAAACTTATTATTACATGATTATTTTTATTTCTGTTCATTTGATTATTCCACTTGCCATTACAAGTACATCTTACATTGTTTTACTGAGGATATAGTGCAATTAAGTGTGAGTAAATGATCCTCATTACGACGTTCTTCTCAGATGTTAGACAGGATTCTTTGAGAAATTTTATGCTATCTGAATATTTATTTTATTATTGCAAATGCATATAAACCGAACTTTATGTACAGATGTTAACTCACCTCGTAAAAACATAAAAGGCACATTCCTAAAACACTAATTGGATATCAGAAATTCGTAAATAGGAAATCTAAATGATCTTTACGTACAACTTTTAGTTGAGTGTTGAATCCAGAAACGATTAGCGTCGCAGGAGGTCAATCTTTCAAATTTTATTGGTTTCATTTATGTTCGTTCAGTCATGTCTTGTTTTGATGATGGATTTCCTATCATCTCTGCCGTAATCAAAACATTTAATTAGCTGTACTGATATTTCATAAATTATAAGGGAAGTCATGCTGTGCTCTTTTAGTCCGACAAAAGTTATTTATTGCGCATAAATGAGTATTTGGCATGTGTTTCGTCTCCTTCAGCACATAATACAAACATACGAAAAATCACTAAACAACATTTGTCACGAATATTGTATTCTTGCTTTTCTCTTAAGCAATTCCTCAATAGTATTATACTTACTATATTATTATTGTTATACAATTATCTTAGCAGTTACACTAAACCAAAACGTACATATACTGATGCCGTTGCATATTTCCCACGTATAACCACCGACAATCATAATGGATCTGCCCCGTCATTCATACAATAATTATATTTTTAATTGCACAATTAAATATCGGAACTCCGAAGTGTAATATTACAATACAGCAAATAATATATTTTGCTGCCTCAAAGCTCAAAGACAGAATAATGTTATGAATAGCAATGTTGTAACAATTTGTCATAAAGTGGTGTAAAAAATTTTTGTTGTTTATTATGTCAAGTTTCAACCGAAAATGCATTATTTTAAATTTTTTAGTAATATCTACTACACATACACTGAAATAGATTCCTACGCCCATGATTTTCAGAATGTACCTCTTTTGGGTGTTACATTACTATTGTCAAAATGACTCACCTGTAAATCACGATGAATATTGGCGTATATGACAAAAAAGTCTGCTTGCTATAATTAAGTCATGCATTTGTGTATGCTAAATTAGTCACAAATTGCTAGTAAGAAGGGCAACTATGTTATTTACAACTTTACAAGTGCAATACAAAAAAAAAACGACAAAATGACATTTAGAGTAAATAAAGTTTATACATAGCCCAATAAAGAGATCTTTGAAGAAAGTAATATGCAGTGAATGCTGTAAATTACAATAATAAAATGTAAGAATGGATCTCTCACACATACTAAATATATTTGCTTAGTTATTATTATTCAGTGAAGATGTGATGGGGAGGATTGTTGGCACTGTTAGAAAGGTTGCATAAAATTGGCAAAGGATTTGGTTGTCGTATGAAAAAGAGGAATGTAAGAAGAGGTTATAGATGCAAGTAAACTAGAGTTGATTTGATTAGCTTTGAGTTGTGTTCGTTAGGATTGGAGACAGATGGTCAAGTAAATTTCATGTAGCTATGTATTTGTGCTGTTTGTACAAATTACACAACTAATTCGAGTATCAGTAACACGAATAACAGTTGTTTGGTTAGGATGGTTAGTTTTTGTGGTGTGATCTGGCTGTGATGTGATGAATATAAATAAAGATGCACGACGAAGAGGATTTGGATATGGATTAAGATTATCATTGAATGTTGCAGAAGGGTAAGTAATGGCCACTTTTTACCATATATAAATAAATGCTATGCAGATAACTGTTTTATTGGGGGGTTACACTTTGCTAAAGACAAGAGAAGTTGCGTTATTAGCGATAGTTGTTGTCATATGCCATAAAAAGGAAAAGTAGGTTTTTATCTCCTCGAATCTATCAAGGAACGTAATTGTGGAGTATAGAAAAGTTGTGATGGAGTTTGATGGTGATAGCCTAAAAAAATATTTCGATATTGATTTACTATATAGTTTTTTTTTGTAAAATACTGGCAAAATTGTTTGCTAAGATCAGCAGGGCGTAGAAGAGTCATAGTCTATGATGTAATATTTTTCATAAGAACTTTTTATAGCTTTCAGTGTTTTTCTTCACAGTGTATTTCTTGGTGACTGTATTAGTGCTCGCCCTATAATATATTAGACAGAGTCGCCCGTTTAGTAACTTTAGTTCAGTAAAGAATGTTCTGTCTCTCGTCTGGAACTTTTCATTGCATTGCATTTCTGCAATGCAGCAAGAATGGAATATTTTTGTTACTACGACTATCTGTCGACTTCCAACCCATTTCTATAGACGTCAATGATCCAGATATTTCATTATTTCCACTAAATATTTACCTAGCGTCTAGTATTACACAAGAACGATCACATACGACTAGCTACTACTACTCCTGTATCAGAGCTTTAATATATGCACAATAAAAATTCCTTAACTACTTATGTACACTATAGATATATAAGTACATAGGCTATAAAGGCAGATTATTTAGCTTGAACCTTTGCAAAATTTACTTTATCGCACAAAGTTTCGAATTTCAGCCTTTTATGATTCCACTTAAATAAACACGTGCACATTATCTCTCTCTCTGTAAAGTGTGCCGTGCCTCTAAATAATCCCCTTCTCTCGCTATACGCAAGATTATGCACATTAGTTAAAGCACCTACACAAATAGATTACAGATATTCTTCTTCCGATGAAATACAGCTCACTCTTCATGTCAGATAGATTCTTTTGGGCGCCAGGCACTTCGTGCATGCACTTTGTGCAATGTCCAATACTCTTCTTCTTTCTCTTTTCGCCAACCTGAATGAATCATCCAAGATAAAATATTGACTTTACATAGACTTGCAAAATTGCATCGTGCTCTCGACCTACACATAAATCTTTCACACCAAAGACAAGTAGCTACATTATTCATTACACTTTAACTGTGATAATGCCTAATGCTTGTAACTTCGCTTTTATCTCTACAGAGGTGAATACTATTACCGAATATTTTCTACTAAATGTACCGGAAAGGAATTTCTTGGATTTAATTTAAAATTAAAATGTCAAAAATTATATTAGAGCCATTATAATTAAATATCTCTCTATTTATAATTGCAGGTATGGATTGGTTTTTCAAAGGTACAGTTAAAAATTATGACGAAAGTGCAAATAAATCGATTTTCAGTTAGACAAGTGTTTATTTTTATACGAAAAGTATTTGGCATCATTCTCCCTATCTCCAAAACCAGAGCTAGGCACAAAATACACACATTATGCATTACAGCACTGTACAGTAGATTATTTTTATAATGTTTGTTACATATATTTATGAATAGAAATATAGAAGCAAACAAAAAAGACAAGATTTTGCAAGGGGAATGTAAATAAGTAAGTAGGTATAGTTTGTGGTAAAATTCGAGTACAGAGACAGATTAATAGTCCAGTACATACAGGTAATAATAATAATACTCAAGAAGTAAAATGACTACAGATTGTAAGCAAACGTGTGAAGATGTAATAGCAAATCACACGATTACTCTTCTCAAATAACAAAACAGATGCACAGGTTGACTGAATAAAATGAAACATAAAATACCAGCACATTTAAAATACTAATTTAAGGCATAAGGTTCGAGTAAGAAGATAATAATGTTCAGCCCATATACAGCATGATATTTTGTCACTAAAATTGCTTAAATTGTAAAAGTGCATGTGCTCTATTAACTAGTACATGGTTGTATGTATGTTAAATGTAAAATAAGAAAAAAGTTATAATAACATATAACTTGTATTATTTCAGTTCAGTTCTCTGTAAGTAACAACGGTAAAATTGTATGAGTTCAATAGCAAGAAAGAGAGTATAGAAGAGCTCTTCATTAGTTTGTCTGAAAATTCCTTCAGCCATTGTTTGTCAAAAATGTCAAAATGTTTTTGTCTTTGTACTTAGAATTTACAAAAAAAATATAATCCCAGAGTCCAACACTAAAGGTTACATTTACATTATTACCTATAGGCTTTTTTTATATAAGCCACTATCTATATACCCTATATTATAATATATAATATAAGTAAGTACCTATTATATAGCTTAAGTATATTATTAAAGTTATGGCCCATTCATTTGATTCATTTCATATCATTGCATCCAATTTCACTCTCTATAATACAAATAGTATAATACAATGACAAACAAATTCTCAAAAAAAAAGACACAAATAGTAAATGTGCATATGGCAAAACTGGCTCAGTTTACAAAATGCCTTGAGTACTTTAGAGAAGTACTAAGAGGAGCTAAAAACTAGAGTCTTGATTCCATATGGGGGGACACAAGCGTAAAAAGTAAATATTTGCTGGTAGAAATTCTTTTTGCTTGTGCAATATAGTTGAGAGTTGTAACTAATGTAATCCAGAGCAGACGTGACATGGGAAATCCTTCAGAAAATCCATACAAGTAGGCAGTCGGAATGTTTGTAAATGTGTGGACTCTAGTTTTTCGGTAGCTCTCTTAGAAATTAGATGACATTTGAAGCATTAAGTACAAATATACAATACAAATGTTTACAACACACAAAAAAACATATGAGTAGAGTAGTGACTACATAAAAGAGTTAAACAAGGCAAGTTGAATTTAGCTTTCGACTTTTTAGATGGCAATATTTAATGTGCGGAGAAAAGCATCGATTTGTCCGGAAGCTGCGGATTGGGCGTGGGATTGAACGCCATTATTTTGCTGTGTGCTTGTGTATTGCTGTGGCTGTGACTGTTGCTGTAGTTGCTGAGGCTGGAAAGACTGCGGTCTCAAATGAGGTGGAATGAATTGCAAATTGGTCACAGAGACCTGAGGTTGAGCTTGATAAACTCCCTGGTTCGGGTTTTGGTAGTACTGGGATACACTCGCCGTGCCAGGTGCATTCGAAGGCTGTTGTTGTTGATTTTGTTGCTGTTGAGAGTGCTGGGACTGTTGTTGTCTGAAAAATTGAATTCGTGGTTGCTCGTATTGCTGGACTTGGACAGAGTCTTTCTGTGGCTCGACAAATGCTCGTAGTTTTTGAGTCAATTCGATTTCTTGGTTGGAATGAGGCATAGCTTGAACTAATACAGAAGTGTATTGCCCACTCTGAGGATCATACACTAATTCCGTTCTGTAGCGACCGAATGCGGGATTTCTTTGCTGTTGAGCGGGTCCGGCTGTTGGAGTCTGAGCTGAAGTCTCAATTGGTAAAGGTTGTCGTTGTTGGTGGATTTCTCTTTGTTGTTGATGGAAAGCTGGGCCGCCGAAAACTTGTCTTTGAGAATATGCTGGAGAAGAATGATGCTGCTGAACGAGTTGGAGGGGTTGTTCGTACAATGGCTGAGGCTGATTTGCTGGACGAGCTATACGTTGAATTTCCTGTTCGAAATTAAAGAGAGAACGTCCGCGATCGGCTCCTCGCTCTGGAGTTTGGTCTTCAAGAGATTGATCTGGCTCTTGGATATTTACTGGACGACGGGCTAATGGTCTCTGACGAATTACATAAGCTGGAGATGCTGGGCTCACATTTTCTGAGGAGTCTGATGGAGAAACTGTTGGTGGAGCAGAAGTTATCCTGATTCTTGATGGACGATACGTCGTTGGTGTGAAACTTGGCAGAATTGAGTTTACTTGCTGTTGAGGGCTTTGGAAACGAATTCGTTGTCTGAAAAAATAAGAAAATAATTCGTCAATTTGTTCAAGGATTCTTTAGGAATGGCCTAAGTAGGTGTGCAAATAAATAAAACAACAATTACACATGGAAATTAGTTTGCAATTTAACCTTAGAGTCATATAGGTAACAAAAGAACAAGATAACTAACGCAATTATTCACGTCGACACACAAAATGGATGTAATGAACTTGCAAAAATATAATGCAATCTACCCATATAAGACACATGTTGTAAATAAATGCTAATTTGCTCGCGTGGCCAAAATTAACAGATCGTTCTATATAAATAAGGCTCTCTCAATCTGGAGTGAAACACGAATTATTGCACTGACGAAAAAGGAACTTGATGCTAATTGTGCGCCAAATTGGCCAAGACGCTATGACTATTCAATTTGCGAGAAGTCTACATAACTACTTTGCCTAACCAAAGGAATCTAAATCTGCACAAAGATAAAAACTGTCAGCAGTAAATAAAGGTTGGTGACTATTACAACGTGACAACATAATAGAATGGCCTTTCCTACGTTATTGGATAATTTAGATCATAATCATAAGAATTATGCCATTAACGACATGTTTACAAGAATATCAAATTACGGTATGATTAAATATAGATTACATTTCAAATTGCAATTTACATTGAATTTTCTAAAGCTTATTGAACAGGTTAAAAAAATTCTGCGCAGCTAAACGCTTTAAGAATACCTACTCAAACTAATAAGACAAATTGAGAATTGCATAGAATTAGCATTTAGGAATATTTATTTATAGCGTGAAGGGCTTCTGGTGAGAAGAATTGCATAAAATAAATCAGAACATGAAGGATAACAATAGAAACAATCAACAACATGACAATGCTAGCCTGTTATTTTATTTCCACACACATCTCTTAAGCCCGCAAGCATGCCTGTAATCAAGGAATTAATTTTATTCGTGTTCTGTCCAATGTAAGTATGAAAAATTATTTTTCCTTCTTATTGTAAGTTATTACACAATGTCAATTCATCAGACATTTACAAGTTGCAAGGTGTTTTAGTACAAACGCACATTTTAGCTGGAGATGAAACAGCAGCAATTGCGTTGCGTGAGAATTCAATACATAAAGCGACTGTGCAATTATTTAATTGTACAGTATTATGCATTTTGTAGTGTATCCCTTTGTTATTGATAAAAGATTACATTAAAGGTTTGTCATGATAAAGTCTCTGTTCACATGGACATTTCATTATTACTGGCGGATGGGGGCTAAACACGTCAGTCAAGGAACTCCGAGGCAAAGAATTACTTGAATGAATGACTAAATCTATAGGTGATATCTATCTGTGCACAGAAAATGCAAGTTGACTAGACGCAACTTGACTCTCTCCCTTTTTCCGATGCAAAAAACAATAAGTCTTAACGTGCACATCTTTAGAATATTATAATAAACAATTGCGGAATCAAGGATACGTTGAAAATCAAAATGCGACAGCATTGGAAGTAGGAACTCTATAAGGACTCTCTATAAGTAGAAGAACATGACAATGTAAAAAACGTGATACAGCAATCTACTGTTTAAAGTAAGATAAATGGAACAATTGCAATAGAACCTCGACAACAATAGGAAATGCATTTTCTAAAGCTTAAAAATTATTTTGCTATCCATGTGCCTGAATTTGCACCACAAGAATATAAAAGTCATAATTAAAGTTTTCTGATGGGAAAACTGCAATTGTTGGTAAAAATGTGAATTAGGAACTAAACATCCCAAAGAGGAATTTACATAAAAATATTTCCATTTAGAACAAAAAAGGTGCTAATTTGGTTTAGGAACAGGAATGATTCTATTGTAGCCACTAATGGGGTTGCTACAAGTATTGAAATGCTAAAAATGGCAAATTAACATACAAAATCATTAAGACATTACTAAAAAATAAATGCTTGAAATAAAGTGAAGTTTTGAGGAAGAATTTTTACCTGGGAGTTGGACGAACAAGAGCAGCTAATTGATCTTCAGGAAGTTTCTCTTCCACGGTTTGTTCAAGCCCTTGCAAGTTGTTGACGTTTATATCTGCAGGTCGAATGCGTTTCCTCAAAACAGCTCTTGATGGAGGAGCTGCCTGTTCATCTTCATCATCCTGAAGTTGTTGTTCCTCTTCTTTATTTGGATCATTAGGATCACAAGGATTACCAGATACATAGGTGAATTCTCTGCGGACGCCATCAGGGTCGACATATCTGCAATTTAATTTTTAAATTTTATTTCAGCTAATTTGTTATTACAATTTATTCTCCAACATTAGTATATGATCCTACAATATTATCTGCTCATGTGCAGTGTACTTATGAAAACGAGTGTAAGTCAATGTCATCAAACATTTGCTTGTTTCAAATTTTAATCTGTTATAAAAAGAAATGAAAGCACGCATATCTGCTTTTCAATTTCTAAAACATAAATTGAAAATGCGCGATAAAAAGCAGCCGGAACATAATCAAATTCAAAGTTCTTGACAAGAAGCTTTTGTTAGACTACCTAAAATTTTGATAGCATACTGACATTAAAAATGTCCTGTTTGTTTGTAATTCACTTAAAGCAGGTAATGCTAAAGAAGGAATTCTTGTGGGTACCTTAGATGTATGCACAATGCACCTGATAATTTCTAACGATGTTGGATGTAGATAATTAAAAATAATTCTCCCATGTAAAATAAATAATAGTAGCTAACTAGAAAAGACAGCAGAGTTTACTACTTATCTAAAGATTTTCTAATCGTTCATTATTCACTAGGATGTAGGAATAAATAGGGATAATTTCTATTATTGACCCAATAATTGCATTTATTGTTGACATTGATACAATTTCCACAGAGAAGGGAAATCTTCTTAATCAAATCCTCATAAAACAGAAATTAATTTGTTCCTTGGACGCCTACATGCAATAAAACACTTTTTCAATTCCCTTTTACCTCTGTTTAACGACAGCTTTTCGGTGCTTCTCTGATTACAGTTACGAACAAATTGCCAATGGTCGAAATGCATAATAAGAGCATGAGCATCATAAAATATGTAACATATTGCATATTAGATGGAATGTTGGCTAAGCTTTGGCAGTGACGATTGTCTGTTAGTGTCGGTCGGGAAATTGAACATTATTAAACTTGTTAGCAAGTAGGTATTGATTATGAAATCATAAACATTAATAATCAAGTCAAGAATAGAGAGCAACATTGTTATTTATGTAGGTAACGTAACATGGTGGAGTATGTAATGCAATTTCGTGACACTCATACAATATAAGTCAAGACTACCTGGCCTGGACTAGTTAAACTTCATTTGATTTGCATATGATTTACTAGTCACATGTTATTTACTTGGTGTAGAGTAGCGAGTAGCTATATGCACGTACGTAAGTGGATGCACGCACATTATATGCAATTATAACAGTGTCTATCTAGCTTAGCCTAACCTAACAAGACAAAGCAATAAAATAAATCTTGACTTACATCATAATTGTATCACTTTCCTATCTATCTATACACACAGCTACGTTAACTGAACGAAAAGACTTGAACATTTAAAATCTGCAACCAGTACCTTCATTACTGTAAAAAAGGTAATAAAAATGTGATACAATTGGGTCACTTTATTATGTTTATGCTTTCATTTTCACATATATAACAAGTCAAGTTGGCTCGGCATACCTTTGGCTTAATTTGACTCGGTTTGACTTACTTGTACACTTACTGTTGTACGTACACTCTCTGTGTGGCTAGCTATACACTTTTAATTTATTTACTTTTATGCAAACAATAATAAATAGTTGCAATTACACTCTCAGCTGTACAGAAACCTACGGCCAAGTCGAGAAAACTCAGAAAAAGAATGGAAAAAGAAATGGAAACTTAATACAAGTCTTCTAGAAGAGTGTGATGTGATATCCAATTTAATTGCTTCGTGTACGTACGGCATGCGGCGATGTTAATGTAATGTAACGCAATGTATCTTACTTACCTATTCATGGTGTATCGTAAAAGTAAATTATCTTCGATATTATATCTTGACTTCATTCATTTCACTTAACATGACAATATTATTCTAAAGACACTAAAATGAATTAAATTGAATTCTCCATTCATACTTACTTCTATGTAATAGAATGGTTTAAAAGTGAACTGGATTCACTATTAAATGCTTAAAAGCAGTTAACGATACCTACAAGTTATACAATGTTATAGTCATAACATAATTGTGGGATAATAACTGATTTAATGTTGATGCATGTGAAAATCCATTTTAGAACAAATACACAACGCTCAGTCAGAAAGGGAAACTCTCACGAGTGGGAAAATATTATTTAGTTAAAAAGGCCCAATTATAATCTACTGTTTTGTCTATTCTCTATGTAAACTCGTAAAATAAAGGGTTAAACCTATTAGCGAAGTGAAGTGAAACGAATTTCAGTCGAAAAAAGTCATCATCATAATAGAAATCTCATCTAGTACAAAAGTTCACTAATCTGTTGGCTTAATTTACACGAAGAAAATCTAAAAGGACCATCCATAATGGCCTGTAGAAAAGTAAAAGCACATTAATAACGTATTTTTTTACTCTGTGCTATTTTCTGCAGCGAAAACCAGCACGAAACAAAAATGGATGCTAAAGTTTTATAGCTCAATTGAATAGAAGAATGAAAACGGGTGTGGACTGACGACTCCATAAAATAAAACGATTACCAATTAATGACCACTACTTATTTTGACTGTGAGAACAAAGACAAGGTCTTTGTATTTCAAATTCGCCACCTTTTCCTAATTAAATTGTTTTTGCAGTGCATTAATTTTCCGTTTTCACTAACTACTAATTAAACAAAGAGACTTTAGCGTTTTACTTTTAGCGCTCACACTTCGTACAAATGGAAATCTGTCAGTTTTCAAGGTTTTCCTTGAGATTTTCAGTTTTATTACTAAAAATTAAGTACCGCTGGCAGAATACACTTACTTTATCTATTATTCCCATGCAGTAAATGTAGGTTTCTTTGTGACATAAATTATTCCCTATTTATTATCTCGTGTACTAGTTGATTGATAAGCTATTACGCATTAAATAATTGCATTAATGTCCTTTGTGTTTGCTGGGTCATCAAAAACATAGCAGCTGGCTAATGTATCCGCATATTGCAATTGCAGGTTGCACACGTAAGATTTTCACATCATAATAATTAGTAATCTAGTGATGAATGTGTGGATTAAGACGTAATATCAATTAAAGGTTTAGCTAAACGATTAAGCAAAGATAAGAGCAAAGATTGCGCAGGCAGAATGCAAACGCTAAAAGGAAAAGGTAGTAGGTAACTATTTTTTAATGGTGTGAGTGTGAGGAGTGCAATTTAACTGTCTGGGACAATAATAATTATGAAAGAATAACTGTTGACGCACTGTAAATAATAAAGGTGCTACTCAGAAAATTACAGTTAAAATGTAGGCAGATAATGGCTTAGCTAATTTTTAAGGAAAGGAATTCTTACCAGTTAGTTGACACTTTTATGTATGAACAATATTAACTACCTGTGTGTGGGTTGATTTAAGACTGTTAAAAATTAGCCCACTAAATAAATGTTAGCACATCTAATGCACGTACACACACCTGATATTAAAAATTATTTGAATAGCATTTAAAATATTGACTTGAGGCAATTTCATTGTTTGCTGATTTCAGATAAGATTGCGTCAAGTTTATTCGGTTATGTAACTGGCTAATCGTTTCTATTATAAAAGAGGATTTATTAATTTGTCAATTAGCAGATACGAAAAATGAAAAGACAAAGGAAAGACGCCTTTTTTAGTTCATTGTTAGTTTATATTTTTAAGCATTGTCCTATTGGCCATATGTTTCTCATGCACTTTTTGGTTTCTTTGTTAGTAAAGAGTTTCCAATCCAATTTGGAAAACTGCTGCAAGAATTACGTGGGAAACTCAATGCGTCAACACTCAAGAAATATTCATTCGCATTTATTGTAAGCGGATTAAGGTGTTGCAATTAAATTGACAAACAATGAAGTGCAATGCTCTAGAATAGTTTCTGGACGATAGGGAAGGTAAAACCGCGTGAATGTCTATACCATTCGCATTAACATGTATGACTGTGACATTTGGCACTTCTTGGACTGACATAACCCCACTTGACATACAATCGAAAACGATGATGTAAACATTTAGGAACAATGCGTATTTGTGTAATACGTAATCATCGCACTAGCTGTCGAGTCGGGAATACTGACATACTGACGATGAAAATAATTGTCTGTATGTCAAAGTGCTCGTAGGTTCTTAGAATGAGTTCTCTGTTCTAAAAGCTCAACATTCTAATTAAAGTTACAGTTCACACGGGAGTTATGTATGTATGTCTGCTATTGCCATTGCATTTCCTACTGTTAATATTGAGAAAGGCATTAATATTTCTTAAACGCTCACTTTTGGGGCGGTTATCGCGTAATCAGACTGCGTATCTAACACTACTGTTATAATAATGTTGATGGAATCTAGCGTGACTGATTACATCAACCGGTAACAAATAGTTACTCGTGTAAAATTGTAATGATGCTCCTATTTTCCTAACAGCGAAGCTTTGCATAATGAGATTTTCTGCTAAAATAACTCTTATTCATTTGTAATGCACAAATGAGCTACTGTGCAGATAAAACTTAAAAGTTGTGAATTTTTCATAGAATATGATGCAGATATAAAATTGGGCCAAAGCTTAGGTGTATAGTGTATACAGAAGGTGTTTGTTTTGGGTATTGAAATAAAATTTTATATCGACAAAATAAATCCTCCTCGTCTCAACTTGAAATTAGCATTTGTGTAAATTATAGATACTCTGTTCTGTTTAAGGAACTAATGGTACTGTTGCGTCATAATGCTAAATTACGCCAAATCAAAAGCTAACAACAATTGAATGAGCATTTGCTGAAAAGTGCATTAGAGGATAATAAAGACGCTTTCATACCCATATTTGCCTCGGACGACGCAATCTGTTCCTCTAGTTTCTTCTTTGAAGGAGCCATCCTCGCCCTAATAGCCAAAAGTGAATGATATTTATATATTTTTTCACAGAAAATTGTTGACTGCTTTGTTGCGTCAATCTGGAAATCATTAACTACCTCATAGCCAAAAGTGAATGATCCATCTTCATTGATGTGGCTGTAATTACGGGTCGTGCCGACGTTCCTTCTATCGTCTGGGTCATCAGAAATCGTGCCTCGACTCTTGTAGTTGACCTGAGAGAGAAGAGCCTGTCGACTTGCACTCGGTGTTGCTTGCCTGTAAGTTGGCACTGTACGAACTGGTTCCACTATTTGTTGTTGATCCTCATAGAAAACCTAAAAACATCACCCAATTCATTACAATTGCCATATTAAATAAAATAAATCCATTTTTATTAGAAATAGACAGTCACACCACCAAAAATAAAACTATAATTTTACATGTGTTATAATATCGGTAGATCCGAGGGTGTTTTTAAAATCTATGATGTCTAACAAATAAAATTAAATAAGTATGAAAATATTTGTTTAACCGTTATAGAAGATCTGTCAGTTTTTCAATAACAATCTATAAACTTTTTGATGATAGCATTCTGTATAATAGTTGAGGCAAAACCAGACTGTCAAACTGCTCTGTCTCTCCTTCATGTCACGTAGAGTGTGTTAAAAAAAATCTCAATCGTATTGTAATATGCATCTATAGGAGGTCTGTCTAGTGTGAAAAGGTAGTTGATAGAAAAAGGTAACTCAACCCGTTTGTTTCGTCCTCTCTTTCTAATCACATAAAATTTTTCCTATTTCTAACACCAGAAATCTGAGTTGTAACGCAATGAAATGTGCGAGCATTTAGTCGAGTACCTCTGATTAGTATCGACGAATCTCTATATGCATTCTGAAGAAGTGCATTTAGAAACTAGTAAAATTATAATATTATCACTGTACACATCAGGGATAAAATAAAGTTACAAGATTAAACTGTGCAGTTATGTTAACAAATCTTGAAATAAACAATAACTTTTACCTATATGTATTTTGTGGGGGGATCTTAAAGAAACTATCTAACTACCTAAATAAGTGTCAAAAGTAAATACAATTGTAAATGTAGATTTTTTATATCGCTTTGGTTTGTCATGTGTAGCTATTATTCTATAAGTTACGATATCCTAAGATATATACTGACATTAATAGTCATATCTAATGACTAATTATACGTAAAGATTGCGTATGCATTAGATTAGACGAGTGGACTAGCGTTTTTACTAGTTGGTATTGATAAACTTTTAATTGTATCTTTTCGAACTGGTCAACAACACCTACTACTACTGAATTGGATTGCGATATTATTACTACAAGTTGGATTGCATCTTGCATTGGCACCAATACTCGTTCTGTTGACTTACTTGACTGACAAATAATACACATGTAGACTACTTGAGTAGTTATGTTCTGTTATTACTTATCTATCAATTATTGCAATGCCTTAATTATTATGATAGTAGATTGGGAGTTGACCAAAGGAAACTAACTAGAGTCCCTAACTAACTGTAGTATAACTAGTGTAACAACAACTACACAAAAGTGTGTACATAATGTATGACAACAAGGAAATAGAGCTTAAGTAAACATTCAATGTAACTTCTCTTGTAGACATCTAATAATCATATACATTTTCTATGTTTGTAGGCTTAGCTGCGAATGGCGAACATTATTTACGAGATCGATCCTACTCTGTCGATCAATTTCCTTTCGGCTACTATATACTATCCTATCCTCCTATCCTTACTCACACTCGCTCGACATCCACAATCCATCTGCACTTTATGCTCCTAAATAATAACAAAGTGCCATGTCCAATTTTTTATTGGGAATTAACTCGTTTGATCTGTTCCCTGTCTTTTCATCCGTCAACAACCACCTATTACTTGCATAAGTAGGCAGCAGATCATGTCTGGACTACTTATCAACATTAGTTTGCCTGATTTGACAGTCAGCCTATGATCTCTCATGTGAGTTACTGGATTTTATTACATAATCACATCCAACTTTGCTCTCTATGCTAAAAGCACTATAATCTACACGCAGGAAAACCAACAATCTTCCCAGCATGCTTTAACAAACATAGGAAGACATTATTTTCAGCCAAATCTTAATTAGCTACATTATTCCTTGATATTTATTTTTACTATTTGATAATTGTAAATGCGTCAACTTCGATATTATTAATCGAAACAATAGTTTTTGTTTAAACTTATTAGTAGGTTTAGCTTTTGTTGTTTCTATTTTACGAGAAAAGCGTCTGCAATGGTAAGGCACTCCAAAATTCAAATGTCAGTGATGTGCAGTAACTTTTAGGAAT
>JABASI010003216.1:0-17168 GCA_019776505.1 Tomocerus nigrus | reverse complement strand
CCTACTCTTTTACAGGGCAATCTCAGAGCGGGAAAGCCAAGGTTCGAAAAGTGTGTGTTTACAATCCACACAGCCAAGGATTCTTTCCGAAAATCTCATTGCAGACAGGCCAACCAGCCTTAATTGCGATTTTTTAACCACTATGTCTGCCTACCTATCTTACATAGACAAAGATAAGCATGTGTTCAATATGCCATATTTCATACATTTCACAGGAACTTTCAGGCACTTTCTTAGTACATGCCTATCTTCTAATAATAATCTATCTTATGATAGATACCCACTTATAGTATAGCTCAGCACAAATATCTTCCTCGATTCTCGATCCATATATTCCTTCCAGTGATATTTTCATCAAAATAGCAGAAAACTCTTAAGCAGCAAAGGGAAACAGCTTTCAATCTAGAGCCCTATCAAAGAACTTCTTCCAATCAATCCCATCTGACTGACACACTGACACTGTGCAAAACGTTCACCATTGATTTCACCCCGATGAAATAAAATCACTATTTAAAGTTATGTTTTTCTCTATATTATATTTATTTAAAAGTAAAAATCACTTTTCTTCAGGATATGCGATAAGTTTTAGTAACTTGAGATTTATAATGAGAACGTAATAATATGCTACTACATTGGGAAACGGAATCTCATTAGCTTTGGTGTGGGTCTGTCTGTATTATGCATAAATACCTTCTCCATAACATCTCACAACTTTTCACGTTTTCTTACATTTCTGTACTGTTCGTTGTCTTGGGTGGTCTGGAGTGAATTCTTAACTGCGAACTGCGACCTGCGATTTTCTACCTTCGTTCAGAAGATGGAGAAGAAGACAAAATATTTGAATTCCATTTCACTGAGTATATGATTTTACGAAAATTAAATTGACTCCAATACTTTAAAATACCCGTATAAAATAAGTTTTAAGATACCCCGAACAGACAACTGATACTTTTTATTCATTATAAATAATCTTAACTTACCACTAAACTTCTCTTTTCAATTTCGTCCAGGTACTCTCTTCTTAGTTTCTCTCTATCGGCTTCAATTTTCCTGTAGAGTCTCTCTTCTTCAAGAATCTCCAATTCTTTTCTTTTCCTTTCAGCTTCCCTCTTTTCTTGAATTTGTCTTTCTAACTCGGATCGATAAAATGCATTCCTAACTCGAAAATCGGGAAGCTGGTCCGCAGTTTGGGAGACATGATATCGCTTTAAAGCATTGCCTAAATAGGCACAGAAAAAACAATTCGCTACAATTCAAAAAGAATACTTTGCTATTAAAAAAGACTCACTGTGTATGTAAGTTTAGAAAACGAAAATATTTTTACCTGAATGTGGCGTAGCTTCAGTCACAGCGTTTTGCATAATTCTTTCGACGATGTCATCAGCAGTATACGACATCGTAGAATGAAACTTTGTATTGATTTAAGTAAGGCAAGTTAATGTATGTCAAGATTGGTCAAATTCACTTGTATACATTTACATACATAGAAAACAACATATGCATGCATATGTAAGTATTATGCACAGTACCTACTACAGAAATAACAACTATTTTTGCTCTGTTGTTAGAGTTGCTGGACGGTGACACGGAAACACAGACGCACAGACTTTACAGGAGACGGGAATCACAGACGGTGTGGAATTACAGACGCATGCAATTGTATTGCATGAAAACTGCAAGTCTTTTTAATACATCGCGTTCCTGCATAATCTACCACGCTATGATATTGAATTTTCTTTTGTTCAGTCATGCTATGTATAGCAAGTAGAAATATTTCAGTATAACATCTCAACACCCGCAGTCGACGGCCAGAATCCTCGCCCCACTGTTCAACGATGCTATAATTATGAATTCACTCCCTGTTAGAAACCCGAAACAAACTTCAGATGCAGACACGGACATACCTATGTATTCATCACACAATACTCATACGTAAGACGTGTTGTTCTCTAAGTTTATAACTTGTAACACCAAACCGCTAATTTAACAAAGAGCCGGATGAACGTCCATAGATCGATGAAAATCCCACTTTAAGTGTTACAGAGAAACTTCAGACACGCCAACGGCGACAGAATTGCGTGGGACCTAGTTAAACAAAGTTTATTCTCATACGACACAACAAAGCTGACATTGACTACAATATTTTAGATATTTTTGACATTATTTAATGTGGGATAACATTTATCACTGAATACTTTTACAGATGGAAGGAACTACTTTGGACTGATTCTACTATGTTTTGTATTTTAATGGCCATAATTTGTTACTTTGATTTTCATTGTACATTATAATAATAGGTACATGTGGTCGCAGTACGATGCATACATAATTATTTAGCATGCATACTCAGGCATAACATAAACACACTGATGAATATCTGAGTCTTTAAGATATAGTTAACATCAGTTCAAAGCAGGCATAAAGTCCTAAACCAATAACGACATTAATCCATTAAAGTTTATTACATAATGACCAAATGACCAAGGCTATATTCATTGCTTTTAAGATGGAAACCAAATCTCAAATGAATTTTGGTGTGTCCATTAAATATTGAATGTCGAACTAGCAAAACTTTCCTTCGGGAGTTGATCTAACATGCATATATTTAATTTCTCAAAACCTTTCTTTCATGTATGTAGGTCCGCTGTCCACGCGGTTATATTACTACGTACTTATTTAATATCAGTATATTCCTGCTGACGCTTGGTATGGCATAAGGTAAACATAATATTTTGTGGAATAGAAGCGGATATAATTGTTATGCATTCAAATCCCTTGTTCATTCATATTCCTTATTGCTTTCACATTGAAACCCCCATTTAGGTCATTTTGCGTATTATTAAGTTGAAAGAATACATGGCAAATCTGTCTAAATTGTTTGTCTTTATCTAAATATTAATTGTTTCCAGTTTTATGTACACAGAACTTTATTTTCTAATGCATTGCATGATGCACACATTTTATTGTATTTTAGAGGTTTTGGTGAGTAAACCTATACGCAGTGCACACAGCCATAAACACTTTTGCAACATGATTGATTGAATCTAAGCACTTTATTTTCTACTCAACTTCAATAAGCTTAATTTTGTAGTAGAGCTGTAGAACTAAGTCAAACATATACCCTAATAATTACGTAGTAATAAATATAATTTGACAAAACTATATAAGGTGGGCACGAGTACAGATTGTAAGATACAGCCAGTGTAAATTACTTGGGTGTGAAACTGTAAATTTCGAATGCACGCATCATACCTTACTTTTTAGAGCATACCACTTGCTGTGTAATGTAGAGTAATATTGAAAAATAAATGTGTGTACAAGGATATTGGGAAGGGAGTCGGGTAAAGTTGTTCTTTATAGCATTATGTACTTTATCTGTCAAAACCCGGTCACGTTAGGTGCGTGTAACTGTCAGTTATCTTTAAAAATTGGCGTGTACGTGTGTACCCTTCTTTAGTAAGCAAATGCTTACTTTTAAATATCTTTGTACTTATAGGTAGGTATACATAATAGGTAGGTACGTATATAAAATGAACAATATATTAGGCTGAGTATTCATCAATTCATCGCCGTGTGTGTAAGCTTGTACGTAAATTCATTTCATTCATCGATTTCTGTGAATTCTGTGCCTCTTTATTACTTAAACGTCTATGCAGAGCAATGCATTAAATAAGCATATACATTATTTGTCTTATAAATATTTTTTACATTTCTGTTACACGCACTTGCATGTTTGTTTTTACTTTCCAATCACAATTCAATTTTCCTTTAGGAATTAAGGGAAACTCCCTCCTATTAATCTACTTACTTTAGAATGATAATACATAAGTATCTATAATATAATCATTCTGACATGTATGGAATTAAATAATCATGTAGAGATATGTTTACAAGTACACATATTTACCTACTTCCCGAAGTACATACCTTTAACAACTTAAAGCATTTCCATTAGGGGCATAGATTTGATGACAAAATAAATATATGTCAGCATAATTGCTAGCAATCATGAAAGAAGGTTGTTCACGATTGCTTAAGCTTATTATTTGCTTGATTGTATAAATTTCAGATAAAAGTAATTGAAAATATAATTTATGTTAGTTATGAATGCATTAAATAAAGTGAGACTTGATCTTAGAAAAATTGCTTTTCAAGGTCATTGTGAGATAATACATAAATATTCTTTTTAGTCAAAAATGACACGTATGCAAAAAATGAGATAATGAGAAAATAGACTGAAATTCGTTATTTCAGTACGCTTACGCTACAGACCTTTAATAGCCAATCGCTGAAGTAAGAAAAAATCCTGCAGTAAGAGTAGTAACATTTTTGTTTTTTCCTGACATTTTTCATTGCTGCTTTTACATAATGTAGGTAGGTAGGTATATAATAAAATTAGATTTTTAAAGAAAACAAAATTACGGAACGGTAAATCTGAAGTATATTGATCACTTCGAAAAGTTTGTTTAAAAAGGCATTACGTTTAGAATAAACCAAAGCTGAACTAGGTACGATTTAAGCCGACAATATGCCCCGTATGTATCATTCTCAAGGCGAGAAGGAAAGCGCGAAAGTCTGCCGAAGAGATGAACTTTCAGTACACTGTTCTGTAATACTTTTTACGACGACGTCACGTATTCGTACAGGCCAAGGATCTTCACTCAGTTTTGCTTATACTTTACATTTCTGAGGAATTCTGCAATGCAGATTCAAAGGAATTTGACATTTGCATTGCATCTGATCATTTACGAAAACTTTGTACTACTTTTGAGTTGTTGTAGGTCTTTTTGTATATGGGAAACTCTTAAATTCTTCAGTTTTTGATCAAATGATTATGTATTACACACTCGGTGCTCCTGTAAGGTAAGGTACAGATATTTTTTTTTGTGTAGGTACTTATTGAATATTCGTGCTGATGACTAATACAAAGTTTACAAACAAAAACTCTGACGAAATCGACTGACTGCGAAGTAGACAATAGGCACTAAAAGTGCCATATCGAGATACACATTTACTTACACTATAATAACAGAATTCACACAGGAAGGATTTGTAATTTCCTGGGACGGAATTAATTATTTATACCTGCATCTGTAGTTACAAGCTTTAAGCAAACTCTTGGAATGTTTATAATAATAATATACGCTCAACGCTGCTAGTATAACATCTTGGATCTCAAGTTCAAGCGAGTTCATACACGAATTAATTCTTATAACTAAAACCCCTAAACGCACATAGCATAGCACTAAATATTAATTTATAATAATACGCAATGAATTCATTAAAATTCATATTCTACTTCATATTCTGTGTATTTTTACGCTCAGGAGATCATAATTTTTAACAATAATAATTGAAAATTTGTTGTTTTCAGAAGTAGGTATATATAAACGAAAAATATCTCGAACGTTTCGCCAGAAATCCGGAATGAATGATGAACGGGGGAGAATTTCAGAGACAACGAGAACTTCTCACCCGCTATCGTCCAGAGATAGTGAGAGATCTAGATGTTCAGCATGTTTTACCCGGTCTGTTAACAGATCTGATCATTACCCATGATGACAAACAAAGGGTAGAAAATGAGGTGTGTTTTTATTTATATATGCATTAGTATTTGCAATGATTTTCATTTTGTTTTAAACACAAATGCTGTCTGGCTTACTTAGAGTACTGCTGTGGATAAAGCGGAGAAGCTAATGACTATTTTGGCAACAAAAGACAATCAAAATACTTTGCCCTCATTTACAAATGCACTCAAAAAGAAATACTACTGGTTATTCTCGAAACTAACTCAAGATGAAGTTGATCTCGCTAAGACTCATAACAACTCCAACAATTATAACTCAGTCAACGATTTCATTAAAGACGATGAAGTATTTAATTCTCCAAAGCATCAAAAAGTTAAAAACTTGCTGGAAGCGGGTGGGGTTCAATGCCTGCCGATTGTAGCTGTTGAAAGAAAATATTTGGTTAGTAGCCCATCCAGTTATCTTTGTGTACAGTGCTGGAACACTTATTTATACCGCTGATTTAGCCATAACTCACACGATGTCATTATCTATATATAGCTGGAGCTCATTCGAACGGAACTCAAGACTATGAAACAAAATCAATACTTGGTAATTCAAGGCATGGCAGGCTCCGGGAAGTCCGTTTTGGCCACACAAGCTGTCAACAGTGCTTCACTAATAAAGACTTACTTCCAGGTTTGTTTTTCCATTCAGTTGAAAATGAAAAATTTTTAAAGTTCGTCCAATTTTAATTTTCAAGTTAAAATAAAAAATGTTGTCCTCGAGAATCTTAACTATTTGCTCTTTACCTAAGGCATCTCTTACTTACAAGTTATTATCCTTCTCCCTTTACATTTGGATTTAGAAAAAATGCAAATAAGTTTAGCTTTGTTTTTTACCAAGTTTTCATTATATGGATCTGTTGCACTTCAGAATAAGGATTTGATTGTATACAGACTTTGGTTTAGTATTCCTGGAAGATTGTACAATATTTATACCTGTAATCCATTTGATGGTGTTACACTTGTCTTATATTATGGCTGTTTGTTGTAGGACGGAGTTTTCTGGCTGGCTATCGGTAAAGAATGTTCCGAATCTAAAGATGCATTGTTAGCAAAAGTAAGTTTAAAGAAAATTATGTCATTTCATCTCATTATAGAATTAGTCTCACTGAATTCCCATCTTCTATATAGATGCGCATATTGTTTGATAAATTGGGCGAAACTCGAGCTCCGAATTCCCTCGAACATGGAGCAGAGCTACTTAAAAATGCATTTAGTCGAAAACCCAGCGCCTTACTGGTATGTAACTAACTTAGCTATTTGGATATCCATATTAATATTATGCGCTTTCCTCTACAGTACACTCAAATATGTATTTTCAGGTCCTGGATGATGTTTGGCGGTCTGAAGTCATAAGAGCATTTGATATTAAAGTTCCTATTCTAGTGACAACTCGTGATGTGTCCACAATGGATGTTGTAAATGGTCGCTACAAAGTTATAAAGGTGGAAGAAGGCTTCACAGAAGCCGAATCTATGCAGTTATTCTGCCAAGCTCTTATGATGGACAGTGCCAGTGAATTACCGCCAGAAGCGAGAGCCATTCATAATGAATGCAAAGGCAGTCCTATGGTTATATCTTTGATATCTGCTCTCCTGCAGGAACACCTTTCTCCCTCATACGACGAAGCTGGCAGATGGAAGTATTATCTCGAATCCCTTTCGAAGCGAAAGTTTTCAAAAATGAGAAAAAGTCACGGTTATGAGCATGAAAGTATTTTGGATGCCATTTCCTTAAGCGTCGAGAGTTTAAGTGAAAGCAACAAAAAATACTACGAGCATTTTGCACTGTTTCAAGATGATGTTGGGATTCCCTGTCCGGTATTTCCTTAATATTAAAATAGACAACTGCCCATTATTATATCGTGGAGACCTGTCAATTAGAGAATCTTAATGTCTTATCTTCCATATAGGTGTTGATGGTTCTCTGGGGCCTCCAGAAATACGAAGTTGAAGACATCATGAAGGATTTTGTCCGTAAAAGTTTAGCGATTGATGAATATGATCCTCTAAAGAAACATTACATATACTCCATACATGATCTGCAATTAGACTATGTCAAGTACCAAATGTGGAGTACCGAAAATCGAGAAAGGGTATTCTAATACTACTTTTGTCATGCAATATTTAGATTTCTGTGAGACCAGTTCAATCTAAGAGCTGCATATTTGTGTAATTTGTTTTAACATATATACTTTTCATTTGAAGGAGCTGCATCAAAAGTTACTCAATCAGTATGATTTGGCATGTAACGGGGAATTTCATAAACTACCTGATGATGGCTATATCTTTTTCCATTTGGGGTATCATATATATAAATCTGGTCTCCATACTTATTTTTCAAAACTTTATCTGGACCTTCAATTCATTGGGGAGAAAATGCGGATTACTGGACCTGCTGATCTCTTGGTTGATTTGAGAAAATATTTGGACTTTATTGTTGGTGGTGTAAGTACAGAACGGTTGATTAAATATTTTAACGATTTTGCATTCTAGTGAGAATCAATGATTGCTGAATTCTTTTCTACAGAATGAGGAAAAACTAAAATTTGTGGAAGAAGTGCAAACGTTTGCTCAACTAGTTGGACACAGGGTTTATGGTCAAATAGATGTAGATGTAATTCAGATAGCATTGCAGTCACCTCATTTACAAAAAGTTCATGAAAAAGCCCGGATAATGGCACAGGTGTCAAATAATAGGCTTTATGTGGAATGGAAGTAAGTTTTCCTGAATAACTATAAGTACACTTTTCTGGTGCACTTCCAAAATATTGTGTATATACAAGTAAGATCTGTTTTTCATCTCAGAAATGCAAATAGTGGACAATGGAAACATCCCGAAAGCACAGTTTTATGTAGTGACCATGTTCATTCGGTAAGATTTGTTGGTAATCGGGGAAATCATTTCATTGCTGCGTTAAGCGACGGATCCATTCAGGTAAATAAACAATCACTCATTTTAAGAAGTAATTACGACAGAATTCAGATTTCCAAGTTGTTTTCTGTAAAATTCTTAGCTGTGTGATTTGGAGTCTTCAGCAGTGTGCCATACATTTTTCGGCCATACTGATTCAGTACATTCTTTGAGTGTTTTTGAATGTAAGTCTCCGTCGGGAAATAACTGTCTTCATAATCACAACGGCGGGACTTCGCAAGAATTATTGATCTTCCTTTCTGCATCTGCTGATAAAACATGCAAAATATGGAACTTGAAACCCATTTTGGAAGAAGTCGAGTCAAAATCCCAAGAATTAAAAACGGGTCGTCTTCTTGGTACTTCTCCATCGCCAAAATTACGACCTGATCAATGGGCCTTTGATCAGCCTAAGGATGATTCGTACATTACATTCGGCTTTCATACGGCGCTTGTTTCTCACGCTGAATTTTCCATTGATGGCTCCCGTGTTGTTTCTACATCACTAAATGAAATCATGATATGGGATGCTTCAAACGGACAAATTCTGTCTAAAATCTCACCTGCATTCCCTAATTTAACGTTTCAGACTTGTCATTTTTCTCCTGAGAATCTTTCCAGCTATCTTTTGTGTTCCGCGGAGAATCATGTCGTTCTACTCTCTCCGGAAAGGTCTTCAATTTATGCAAGTGTAGAAGCTCATCCTATGAATATCGTTCAGTTGCTTTTCACTTCAAGAAATTCATTTTGTACTGTTAGTGAAAATGAAATAGGACTATGGAAAGTTGTTAAAATTCCTAACAAAGTGAAAGCTACACGGAGTAGGAGTCTTAGTCCAAGAGTATTTGCCCCTGACAAATCTCTTAATGGATGTGCAAGAATTGAAATCACAGAAGTTGATTCGCGTGCATTGAGCGAGCCTGCACAAACTAAAAAATATGAAACGGGTGGATCCCGCTTCGGAAACTTTTTACTACCAACTTCATTTGATAACGGCTTTACCTTGACGTCCCCTTCCGATGAATCGTTAGTATTTGACTCATTGTCTGTTCATAATTCTGGTCGAAAGCCATCTGCTACAAAGTCCGACTGCTTCCCATCCCTTGTCACCACTCAAATTGACAATGAATACTGCACCATTCAAGTTATTAGAGAAGAAATACTCACCCGTAACAGGGCTACAGGGTTGTTCCTATCTGCCGCAACAACTTCAATGAATAAAGGAAGGGAACAATTATTAGCATGTGGAACTTCAGATCACAAAATTGTTTTGTGGAAACTACATGAAAGAATATGTGTGGGCGAGTTCAGCAGTCATAATGGGTAATCTTTTAAAAATATTTCTCATAGTTCCCCAGCTGCTCCTGCATATTATTGCTCAACAGTAGCATATATAAATTGCATTTTAAATATTATACTTAACTATTTTAGCTGGGTTACATGCTTGGACTTTTCTACTGTTGACATATGCACTTTGCTATCTGGAAGTGAAGATCACACTGTGATGATATGGGATCTTGAGAATGAAGAAAGAGGATTCAAGGAGCCACAGAAAAATGCACTGTTTTCGTCTACATATGTTAGAAACTTTTCTTCTCCGGGATATTTCGTATCATTGTTTAGTACAGATAAAAATATAATTCAGGTAACTGGATTTTTGAAAAACTATAATATTTCTTACGAAAGTTTAGAAACGAAAAATGACTTGAGAAATTGAAATATTCCAGGTCTATCGAGATTATAAGCGGGTAGCGGAGTCTAGCCATTTAGAGAGTGATATTTCTGTTGTCTGTATATCTGAATGTGGCAATAAAGCCGCAATTGGATGCATTGATGGTAAAATTTATAGTATTACCGAAGTACCAAGTGAACGAGTGGCATTTATTTCTCTGGATGCAATTGGATCTCATGATTCCTCCATTCGATGTCTAAATTTTAACCATACTGGCAATCTCTTGGTATGTGGCTCTGCAACTGGAAGTGTCTTGGTAAAGATTTATCTTAATAATTTACTTCAATGAAATTATGATGATCTTCAAGTGCAATTTCTAATAAATGATTTCTTTTTCTTGCAGATTTTCAAGGATTTTGTATTAAGAAAAACACTGACCGCTTGTTCCAGCATAGTACTCCAATGTTATTTTCCTATCCACGGCTCAAATTTTATTACGTGTTCTCAGGATGCTACGATTCAGGTATTTCAGTTAATTCACTCTTCATTGCTGCTTACGTATTCTGTACAATGAAATCTGTATTGTTCTCTTAGATTGCGGATATCGGATCGTTTGAAATTCTTCGTACTTGGAAAGCAGAAACTACTTTGTATGTAACTTGCCTCGATTTTAATTTGGAATCAAATATTTTGGCTATGGGGACAACCGAAGACGGACTCCTGCTATTGTATATTTCTCCCGTCCCTCAGTTCTGCATTGCCAACCAATTTTTACCTTTGCGACATAAAATTCCGATCAGAACTGTGGCGTTTAATCAGGATGGGACTCAGCTTGCTATTGGGAACGACCATGGCCAAATTACGGTAACTTGAATAGGTTCAATGAAAATCATAAAAGAAAATCAGTCATTTTTTCAAGCCAACTCTTTACTGTCTTTACAGATTTGGAATTTAACTAATCAACCATATCGAGAAGAAGCAGAGCTAGTGCTTCACAAGTCATGGGTGCGACATATAGCATTTTCAGCTCCAAGTTCCAGTGAGACAAAGTGGCTAGTATCCTGCGGAGATAAATTAGCGTTTTGGTCTCTTGATAAGGTAATATCACACAAATTACCAGTTTAAGTCCTGCATTCATTAAAGGAAAGTTTCATTGTCTTAATTCTTTTTTTCTCCAGCATGAAGAAAGAATTCGCACAACAAGTTTCATGGCGGAACGCCGTCGACGTCGGTCTGGGGAACAAGCTAAACCTTCCAAAAGTCGTCTGTCCTTAGAGATACCTTATGGAAATAAAATTGGTAGACAAGGTAAACGTGAGTTGCTTCAGCAATTTTCTTTCCGTGGAAATTTTGCACAGCGTGTTTTTACCGATCCATCGTTTTCAAAATTTGTTACGGTAGATGATACGGGGATATTTTATTTCCTCGAAGTGTTGAAAAGTGGTGCTTAGTCATCAATTATGCATGGTGAAGGGGAACAAACGTCCATTGTTAAATACGATTAATAAGTCAGGTAATTTGCAAATACGTTTATTGAACCCAATGCTTTCCCATTTTTGTACTAGTAGCGAGCTTGTAGCTATGAGTAGCTTTGCTCGAAAAACAAAAGACTTAAATTGCCTATACGTTATAAGCCTGAATATAAGCTTCATGTGATATGGTATCGGCCATTGATTCATTAATGTAATAAGGTCATTCCCCGAATTTCCATTCAATTTGGTTGTTCAAAGAAACTACGCATCACAATTACATAACCAACCGTGCATCACATAATTCTATCTCAAATTGTTAATGCAATTCAATCAGTAAGTGTAAGATTGACAGTTGTTTATCACTGTGTTGTTGTGTAAGACACTCAAATGGGTAGATATCCCAATACTATTACTTATTGTTACAGTTGTAGTCTTGTAGTTGTGTATAGGTTTTCAAATTTGTCTTTCAATCGATATGACTTCATCTAGAATAAATAAGTAGCTTATAGTGGATTATATCTGGACTGTAAATAATTAAGAGTTCAGATCTTGAATTACATAAATGAAGGTGGTAGATTTACTTATTACTGTTAGTATTAGAATTGTAGTGGTACTGGCAGTGTAGTGTAGTCGGTCCTCGCTAGATTTAATTTGAAGTCCATCCGATGTAGGAAAAACTTCAGGATTTGACGATCCGGAATCCGGACCATCGATTGAATCTTGCTCATCCACAATCAATATTGTCCTAAAAGTATAGTTTTATGTAGCAGTAGTGTTAGAGCATTTTCTATCATTTGTATTTATGTTGGCCAAGACCAAGTACTATATTGTATGTTTGTCCCAATTGAATCAAATTCAGATTGTTTGAATGACAGAAACTCTTTCTTAGAAGTGCTGATAATCTAGTTAGCAGATAGAATATAGACTGACAATGGCAATTTTTGTGTTGTCTTGCGTATTTGTGCTAAATACTGAATGCTTACTATTGGATAATTAGAATTAGACACCAAGATACCATAAACAAGTCGATATGTCACAAATCATTCCCTCTACCTCGCTTGTTTTATTAAAACTCAGGTACCCAAAATTATCTTCTAGGTTGTTGTATATACTTAATGAAAAGTTTGAAGAGAAGTAACAAATCTTGCAACTCACCAATACGCCAATACATATCTTGTTTATGTGAAATGTATCAGGTTAGTGTCTTCATTGGCTACATTATATACATGGTAGATTATGTGCAGTTAGACTTTGATAAACCAACTATTTGAAAAAGTTAAAATAATTAAGACACATTATAATTAGAATTTTTGTAGTGTTCATATAGCAAATTCATAGACCGTTTCTACTTTTAGTACCTACTTCCATATTCGTTTCTTACACGTGACGTTTCTGAATTTTTTAATTCGAAAGTATTGATCTTTAAAAATTACATTACTTTTCATGATACTTATTCTCAAAAGCTCTTAGGTACCATATAGAATAAAAGAAAATATGCTTAGTATCGTCTGTAATATTTATTGTATGTATTAGATTGTCTGGTTTTCAGGGATTATGGGGAAAATATTGTAAACTATAAAGGCAATCTATATTTCTTCTCTTTATGGTAGATTGTCTCAAGAGAAACTCTTCTTTCATAATAATTCCTACGGGGTAAATGGCCTAAGGTTATAATAATAATTTCCTGCTTGTTTTGTAATCTAAATGTGCACCGTGGAAAAAAGTTTAAAAAATATTTGGACAAAACCTTAGCTGTAAGCGTTTACTTATTGACATAATTTTTCATGATAAGCCATATGCATTCGCCCGTCTATCATTATATTCGGCCGTCTATATTATATCCGTTTATAGTTCAGAAATAGATAAAGGATCGAAATCGTAGTGGTTATCTATGCACAGTGGATGTTGTATTCTTATACAATTGTAATATGCGGCAATTGAAAAACTTAAATTATCAATTTCCTGCCATTATTGCTGGTGTACCTATATGCAATGTAGACTATTTGAAACCGTTTTCGGTTCAGTCCATTAACTTAAGATAAAGAATATAATGTTTGACATAGAATGACCAAGTTGTTATTATATAGTAATATGTGTATACCTACTTAGTATGTGTGAATGTGTGATGTAGAGTTTGAGGCAAAAATGCAAATCAATTGTTATTATATTATGTTCTTTGAAAAGAAATAAATGATTTATCAACAAGTTTAAGATCTGTGGTTAATTATTATGTTAAAGGGTTTAGGTGCTACAATCAGAGTTGGTGCATTGGGTTCTAAAGACAAAGGTCCGAAATTTGGGTCTTTCTCGACATAAAACTTTTGCATGATATACGTGAAGAAGATAAAGAGACTGTCCTTTGCCAAAGAGTCGCCCAAACAAGTTCGTTTTCCGGTAGAGAAAGGCATAAAAGCTTCGTGCTTTACTATTTTGTTTTCCTTTGGATCAATAAACCGTTCCGGCCTAAAATTTTCTGGATCAATCCAATAACCTTTGTCATGATGGGCGTCTCGGAGGTTCGCTAAAACCACCGAGTCCTTCGGAATTGTATATCCAGCAAACTCTACAAAACAATCATAAAACGACAATGAGATAAAATAACTTATAAAATAATATTGCAATTGATAACGATTTGCCTTTAAGTATTTATTTGTACGAGAATAATGTTCTAAAATCTTACTTGTTGTTTCTAAAGTACTATGAAAGACCGAGAATGGGACCAGGGAGCAAAATCGATGAATTTCATATAAAGTTGCTTCTGTGTAGATCATACTGAGGGAAATTGAAAAATATAAAATAATATTCCCATTAAGCACTATTTCATTGGAAAAATATGAAAAACATAACTAAAAGGATATTATGATTTGTATCATGTACTTTGCACGATCATCTAAAGTTGGAACGCGATTCCTTCCAATAACTGCATCGATTTCTTCTTGGACTTTTGTTTGGACTTCTGGAAACATTATCATGTAAAGCATAGCCCATTGGAGCGTCGAACTTGTGGTCTCAGCTCCGGCCAAGAATAAGTCAACTAGCACTAGCAGCATATTTAGCTCTGATAACAAGCCCAGTAAACAAAGTTAAAATTAGAAAAGATAACAGTCACGTTTTTCAGCAATGAATTTATGACATCATTACCATAATTGGCATACAATATACAAAAATACATATTAAGCATATAATGGGAAGCTGCAGACAACAGTAATAAACAAACCTCCTTCATCTTTGTAAAAACTGGAGTTTGGATCGTTCGTTTTCTTCCACTGAGATATTAAAGCGTCAACAAAATCCCTCGTTTCTGTTGGTTCATATGTTTTCTTATGTTCTTCTATAGACTTTCTGATCATTCCTTGAATCCTATCTCGACTTGACAGGAAGTTTTGCCAGAAATCTTTAATGAGCAAATTGGAATTTTTTAATATCCAAGGGAAAAAGAATACAAGGCCAGTGAGTTCTAATTTCTGCATGTTACTGGAAAAAGGAGTAAACATTATATTTTGACTGAGACAACTTGATTGGTATGTAGTTTGACATTTTTATGGATATATCGGTACTAACTTTATAAAACTGTCGATCATAAACAAGAAATTAGGGTCATCTACTTCAAACCGCGTTCCAGTGGAAATAAACCATAGGGAATTCAGCACTGATGCATTAAACTTATTTTTCAGCTGTAGCGGCTTTCCAGTGTTATCACTAAAATAATTTATATTAATTATTGTAATTAAATAGGAATTGCCCACTAAAGGCTTTTATTCTAAGTTGGGTACCTGAAAAAGGAAATTAATTCTTGAGCTTCATGCAGCAAGCTACTTTCCATGGAACTCTTCCCCATTCCTAGATTTCTTAAATTTCTCAGTGCGAAACGACGCTGCTCAGCCCACACTTTCCCTTCGGAAAAGAGTAAACCTAAATATGTACGGAAAAGACTGCTTTTTATTTGTGAAATCTTTTAGTAATCATAAATGTTCACTTTCTCTGCGCACCTCTCTTCTGTCCATGGTTTCTGGTCATTTGGGCTTCAAAAGCAGGTCGACCCATGAATACATCTTCTTTGTATGCTTCCATTACAAGTTTGTAGTCACTTATAACCACCACTCTGAAAGACAAGTTCAATATATATACACCGAAATCTACTAACACGTCGTAAATGAAAGTACGTTATTGTTGGATGCCCCTTTAAATGAATTGTTTCCAGTAAATTACAGTCTCAGTAGGATTTAATATTTTCAGGTTAGTATTACCAATGGGAATTGGCAATTGAGACTTATAACTGCATTCAAAGATGTAAAGTGTATGTGTGTATAATATATCTACTTAAAATTTCATCTTTTAAACGTTGAATACTCATCAAGACGTTTGTCAGGCTAAAGCCATCAAAATTGAGTCAAATGCTGTTTACATGACAGACAGAAGCACAGAAGATTTTAATAAAATTCAAACATGCACCTACCTGAAGCTACCCAGTTTCAAAGAAAATACTTTTCCGTAAATCTTTTTGAATTTTTCAAAGACTTTGATAGGACTTTTAAAGATAATGAAAGGAAGATATCCCACTATTGGTAGCCCCCACGGACCTATGCATAATTTTTCATGTAAATTAACATGTTATATTATACCTAGTAAAGGTTGTTGTGTATTAAATACTTACATGGTATTACTTTTAAGGGAAGTGAATTACCTGGAGGAATATCTCGTGTTTTCCATTTGTTAAATAAAATTAGAGCTACTAGGATTCCTAATACTGATGATAGAATCAATTCCAATAATGCCATGTTGAGCTTATGTTTTTTTGGGTAAAGAAAGTTTAAATTTCAAGTTCTTTAGGTTTTTATTCATTTAAATAATATATAATGTACAACAAGAGCTATTATCTTTGTAGTTCACCTCGCTTTGTAAACCGCAGGTGTGAGACTTCAATTGAAATCGTGTAGTAATAATGCTAATACTAAGTTGTTAACAAAGCCCCATCATTATCATCATATTCTTGTGGTTTCCCACCTATTATCGGTATTATCTAATTTCTTGTAATTGGTACATTTGATTAATTGTCATTGTCAATCAATGTGATCCAATTAGAAGACTACGGATGTGTACAAATGAAATTGTGTTAAATGTATGTAAATGCATGTAGCTCGATCAGCACTTCACTTCGTTTTGGGTATTTTGTTTTCAATTCTATTTTAGTCAAGCCATCAGCAGTTTAGTTAGTTCTACCTGCTATTCTAAATACTCTACCGGTAAAACTTTGGCCGAATTCAAGCATATAGATTAGATAAAGACACAAATATGTACAGATTTCCATTCCAACATACGCTCACACTTCACCGGTTAAATTGTTGCTCATTGCGGCTGCGGCTACTAATATGTCTATGCTGCGGCTATAATATTGTAATTCCCATAATATTATACGTATATTGACTTCACAAAGCAAACCAACTTAGTCATATTAAGAATGTATTTTATGCATTTCTTATCAAAACACACCCGAAGTTATTGTTAATTAGCCTTCGGTGTATTCGCTAAATATTTTTAT
>JABASI010003215.1:0-17168 GCA_019776505.1 Tomocerus nigrus | reverse complement strand
TAATAATGTTTTTATAATATAGATAATTCTAATCAAAGTTTTGACTTGACTACTCAAGAAAATTTTTCCGACTCCGATGATCCAGTGGAGAATGTTCCCAAAAATGCAAAGATATCTTTCCAATGCGAAAAATGTTTACGTTATTACAAATCCGTTTATTATCTAAAAGAACATTTTGTGAATGCTCACGGAGAACTCCCTATATCCTGTGACACGTGCAATGAAAAAATGATAAATGAATCCGAACTGATGAAGCACAAAGAAAGATTTCACAAAATGACTCACACTGTGTCATGTCCAAAATGTCCTACCAAAACTTTTCTGAATCAGATCACATTAAAACAACATTGCAGGAAGGAGCACTCAGAGGAATTTGAAAACATGTTTCTCAGAAAGCGAGCAAAGAAACGTTATGCATCTTTGGAAAACTCAATTTCATGCAAAAAATGTGGAAAAATATTTGTACATCTTGGTAGTTTACGGGTCCATTGTAGAAGGTATCACCTTGAAGATTATTCGGAACTGTTTAAAGACATACGCAGAGACACTTGTGACAAATGCGGCGCAAAATTTGCACGTAGAACACAATTAAAATCTCATTATGAAAAGGAGCACCCTAAAGACTTTAAATTACGATATTATGAACAGAACGCCAAATATCTTTCATGTCCCCATTGTCTTTACAAAACATTTAAAGACGAGTATCTTCAGATGCATATGAAAAAACACAATCAACAATTAGCGAACACAGTTAATGAACAGAATAATAAATCCGATGTTATCGAGGAATCTACAATCAAATGCGAAGTCCAAACTGAAAATTCCATGTTTATAAGTGAAGATACGCTAGATAATATTCCATCAGTTTCAAGAAGTTGTCGTTCTCCGTTGGATATGGAATCGAATTCTTCAAGTAGACCACAACAACTGATGCGTACACCCTCTGAACATGACAATCAAAATCCATCCACAGGTAAAGTAATTTATGCAAAATATGCATTATCTTTTTTCAAATAATCATCATTCTAATTCTAATTATTAATGATTAGTAGTTTCGGTTTTTCTTATTTATTTTATCGGAAAATTTTGTAATTTGAATAGACGAAGACTCCAATTATTCGGATTTGCCAGAGGAAGAAAATGTTTCTTCCGACGAATCCTATAACCCTGCACAGCAAAGGACTTCTCCCAGAAAGTTCAAAAATAAACAACTATGGAAGAAAAATGACAGATCGGGTAATTTACCCTGCCCAAAATGCACGAACAGAACTTTTATGTCTGAGAAAAGTTTAAAGGCACATTACAGAAAGGAACATTCAGAAGTTTTTGAGCAGATGTTTCCATTAAATAGATCAAAGCGGCGTATTTCATCATTTGAAAATTCTGTTTCATGTCAAAAATGTGGAAATCTATTTGTATGCGTGAAAAGTTTAAAAAGTCATTGTAGAAATTACCATGCTGAAGACTATTCGAAAATGTTTAGTGAAGCAGATAAAAATAGTTGCGATAAATGCAAAGAAAAGTTCAGAAACAGGAGAGAGTTAAAATTGCACTACGAAAAGGAGCATCCGGATTATTACAACATAAAGTATTACGACAAGAACTATAAATCTTGCCCTCATTGTCTGTTTAAAACATACAGCGAAAAATACCTGCAAGTTCACATTTCTAAACACGGGAACAAAATGTCTCAAATAGTCGATAAGCTTCCAACAGGCGACGAATCGAATTCAGCATCATTATGGCCTGAGTGCTCACAAAGCACACAGTTATCAATAAATGAAAGTAAGAATATAGGTATTCAATATTCAAAGATTCAATATTCAAAGAAATATTCAATTTTATTTTCTGTGACAAATTTTAACGCTTTGATTTACTTTTAACACGCAAATAATTTCTGTTTCTTAGATTCTACGGCTTCTGAAATTATTGGAAATGATGAAACAGAATCCCAGGGTGCCACAGAGCCAAATGAAAATCCTTCTTCCCTACATGTCGGAAAGCGAGGCATGAAAAATTTAAAAGCAAACAAACCTTTCAAATGTGAAATTTGTTCATATTCCTATACTACAATTTACGGTTTGAAAGAGCATTACTTAAATTTTCATGGAGAACTTCCCATTAATTGCGATAAATGTGGCGCTGGATTGGCCAATGACTGTCACTTGAAGTTACACACCGAAAAATATCATAACGAAGCAAACACGGCTTCATGTCCGAAATGCATTACAAGAACTTTTAGGAACGAAAAGTGTCTACGAATGCACTGTAAAAGGGAACACCCAGACGAATACGACAAAATGCTTCCGCCTACGAGAATTACACGAAGTGCAGCCACTCAGGAGGACTCAATCGCTTGTGAAAAATGTGAGGCGAAATTTGTTTCTTTAAAGAGTTTAAAATGTCACGGCAGAAAATATCATCCCGAAAGTTTTCCTCAGATGTTCGAGAAATCAAACAGTAAAACTTGTGAGAACTGCAATAAAACATTTAATTCTAGACGGGATTTGAAAATACATTATGAGAAGGAACATCCCAGAGAATTTAAACTAAGATATTATCCAGAGATGAATAAAAAGTTATATCCTTGTCCTCACTGTCCATACAAAGGTCCAAAAAATTATATTCAAGACCACATTAATATTCACTTAAACCTAAGACCGTACATTTGTGATTTGTGTGGCGTTGCTTTTAAAAATGCCAGAGTTTTGGGCGCCCATCAACGTAGTAAACATCACGAAGAGTTGGGCCTTGAGCCGCTGAAGTGTGAACATTGTGGGAAAATGTTTGAATCTCCGGCTTATCTACAAACTCACATTAAAAGTGCACATTTGGGACAGTTTAAGTATCATTGTCATATTTGTAATCGAGGATTTAGCTACCCGAGCTACTTAAGAATTCATTTACAAAGACATAAAGGTGAGAGACCGAATTTGTGCGAGGAATGTGGAAAAACCTTCCTCCGACCAGCAGAACTCAAAAAACACATCAGAGCAGTGCATGAAAATGAAAGACCTTTTCCTTGCAGGAAATGTAGCAAGACATTTTGTAGTCGCCAACGGTTAAAGCGCCATGAACAAGGGGTCCATTCAGATGGAACCAAACCATATGAATGTAAAATTTGCCAAAAAAGATTTCCAGTCCGAAATTATTTGTATATTCATATGCGCTCACATAGCAAAAGAGGAGAAGTAGTGGAAGGAGGAGGATTGTAGAGAATTGCCAAACTCAATTTCCTTATAGATTAAATGTCTTTATTTATTTTTATGATGATATGTTATGTGCTATGCATTGTGAATATAAATAATTTTCTAGAACAAATTGAGTTTTTATTAATTTCAGTTTTCTGTTTAGTGCTTGTGAGGATATTCACCCCATTAGGTAAATTATTGACCACCGAGAATTACAAGCGCATGAAAAGCCATCATGTATAAAATATCAAACATCCAAAATTCTTTGTGTAGTTTTGACTGGCGATAAATAATATTTACAAGATTTATTTTATAACGTGTTAACGTTGTCCTCGTAAGTTTTGACATTATAGGATCTTGACTGTCTTTTTTCGTGACGATAAAAACGATCTCGGGAAAGAAAAGGTTAAAAAAATATTGAATGTTACGCATGAAAATGCTGCTGCCGTGCCGACCAAGGAATTTCGCAATTAACTTAATTCAAGCAAAGCTTACTGCTATTGCTTTTGCGTCTTATTAGGAGAAGAATAGCGAAAATATCTGTATTCTGTAATCTATAACTGACGTATGTAAATTAAAGAAATGAGGGCAATACGCTAATACTCATATCTCTTCAGCCTTCACAATGCCAAGTTTGCTTATAAGCTACTTACTTCATTACATTTACGTGTAATATGTTGACATAATATTTATGTATAGGATACAACGGTGTAAACTTAGTAATACGTATAAATTGTACTTTACATTATTGCATGGTCATAAAATAAACCCATTTTATTTTCAAATGTACAGAAATCTGAAAGGAATGTGGAAGTGCGAAATAAGTTGTAACTTTTTTTAAAATTATACAGAAAAGCAAATACTGCGTCAATAAAAATTCAAGTATTATGTTCATTGATAATGAAATGAGTTTGTGGTTGATAATGTTGATAATAATGAGGGATGGTAGTAGGTGATAGAGTAACGATACCTGCATATAAGTTCGGGAAAATGTGTAGGTGACTCAGGGACTAATAAAATAATATAAAAGTATGGACTATACGTATTTCAGTGTTCAGTTCTGTCATTGGACGTGGTTCTGGTGGAAGCAGCAGTGCTAATATTATAACCATTAAATTAATATGGTGTACGCAGTAAACCAATTTGCAAATCAAATCGTTTCTACCAACTGCGCTTTTGATATTACTATTCTTACAATTTGTTTCACAGTGAATTTCTATTTTTCTGTACTTGAGCCGGGATAGAACTGCTAGGAAATTGTTAGTTCACTTGACGCTACCTCCATAATAATTAATTATGATGGGAGCAACTGTAAAAATACTCATAATCTTAATCTCAGCATTCAGCTACATAGAATGCATTATTAATGGTACTTCCGGACTGAGAAATGAATTTCCATCCACTGTTAAAATATTAGTAGAGAGCAAAAATTACACGAGTTCGTCACTTTTACTTTGCTCTGGTGTGATAATAAATGAAATCTTAATCTTAACTGCTGGCCATTGTTTGAAAGATGTGGAATACGTGAGTGAAATAACGGTAATTGCTGGAGAGTATGACCACGAGCACGACCTTAACGATAACAGCACTGCACAACAAAGTAGAGAAGCAGTTGAAAACTATTCACATCCCTTTATTGATATGTAAGAAAGAAATTATTTACACTCATACTTACCTATTATACATATTATTATGCTAAAAATACATGGTAAAAATGGTAATTTGTGAAAACGAAGTATGTAAGTGTGTACTAATGTTTTTCTCTGATGTTTGCATTTGCAGCAAACACGCTATGCGCTATGACTTAGCGGTATTGCGTTTAGCGACGCCATTAATATTCGGCGAGTCTATTCAGCCCGTTTCTCTACCGGACGAAGAATTTGTTGCATTAGGTAAATACTTTTATAAATATTATAACCATTATGTTTCGCTTTATAATGGCTAAACCTTAATTTAAGATATTTCGATTCACATGTATAACGTAATTGAAAGTTTATGGAGAGTCATAAGTGCTTAAAACGGGAGACTAGTCACAAATTACAACACAAAAAGTATATCTTATCTTGTTTACTTACTAACAGAGAGTTTTTGTCATGGTTTTTGTACTAAACGTGTTTACTCCACTGTTATCTATGTCTGGAAAATGATCGTTGTATGTCATGATCATTGTCATTTCTGAATGGTATACGATCACTTTTCTGAGATAGGTATACTTGAAATGAATGTAGAGTTCCTTAGAATTTTCAATTGTGACAACTTATTTGTTTTTTTTTATCTATGACAAATAGTATGATGAGATAAGGAGTGAATAATGCCAGGTATTCTTATAGACTTTCAAAATTGGTAGAAGAATAATGCTATTATAACATATTATTATTATTGCATATTTTATGGTAACTGTTTTTCTTGCCTGTGCATGAGCCTGTACCATAATTATCTGTATTACGATTTACACGAAAGTTCATATGCATGCACTTATTCTTTCCTGGTTGGATACAGCCCTACATTAAGAAATAATGGGATTTCACTCCTCTCGGGCCACAAAATAGATAATAACATTGATTATTAATACATTTGACTTGACTGCATTTGAGAAAAATAGATGATTGAACTTTCGTGTCATGTCAATCGAAGTACCTATACTAAGCCTTCTATCTCTTATCTGTACTGCTATTTATGATGATCCATTAGTGTATTCATTATTTAATTATGATATACCTACATGTATAAACTTAATCTAAATATGATTCAATATAGTATTAGCATATAATTTATGGATAGATACACGTTTAACCATAATTTCTTTTGTTGTCTTAAAGGGGACATGACATTCGCCGGTTGGGGTACCACTAGCTCACCTGAAGACAATTATCCAGAAGTTTTGCAAAAGGTTATTCTTAAAATCATTGACAATGGAAGTTGCCAGAAACAATACCAAGACTCAGACTCAGAGGGGGGTAAAGATTTTTCTGGAGCACTTTGTGGTGCCAGTGGTGATAAAACCTCGTCACCCGGCGGAGGGGACAGTGGGGGTGGGGCATTCTGTCCTCACGGAAATAAAAGCATTTTGTGTGGAATTCTTTCCTACAAGTTTGACCGTATTTCCTCCTCGCCCGCAGCCGTTTTTACTCGAATAGATGCACCGATTGTAAATTGGATAAGATTAGTAATTAATGACACGAAATCTCAACTGGATGATTTCCATAGAAAATCGGTAGACGACGGCGGGTCGCGGAAAAATAATCTATATTACATTATAATAGGGGTAGGCATAGCTATATGCATGGTTGGTGTCCTAGCCGGAACCTTATTTTATATTTTCCGTGTGAAACGAGGCAGGGGGAATTTTTCAGTGCACGATAAACACTGTCACTCTGATACTCAGCATTTGTATGAAGAGCACTCCTCATCGGACTCAGAAGCGAATCTACTGTACTTACGACAAAATTTAGGTATTAGTCATCATACACTCATACATGACTCATTCATCGACTGTATTTGTAGCAAATGACGCAGCCTACCTACCTAGATGTAGTGTAACACAGACTCAATCGTCGTCAATCTGTCAATTATGTCATCTCATCATTCATATACATGACTCATTCATCGACTGTATTTGTAGCAAATGACGCAGCCTACCTACCTAGATGTAGTGTAACACAGACTCAATCGTCGTCAATCTGTCAATTATGTCATCTCATCATATAAAATTAACTAACATAACGTAATTTGTAGAGATTCTAAAAATACCTTATTTATTATTTTTTAAACTTTTTAACACGTATTGTATACAGAATATTGCTTTAAAATATAATGTAAGTTATTGTTACTAAGGTATGTATTTATAGCATTTGTAATATTTAAATATTTTAAAATGCACGCAAAAAATTTTGGCTTTATTTTGTAACGCAAGACGACAATATTAAAAAATGTAGCTTTCCAAAAGCCATTATTATTCAATCAATTCTACTTATACGGGTATCGCAGCGCAATTTTATAGAGTAGGCTGCTGGTGTGGATTGGGATATTTAATTAATTTTAGTATAATGATTATGAGTTGTGAAGAATATTAAAATGTGAATTTAAATTAACTGGTAGAAGTTCTGTTCTCTGTTTCATTTTTAGTTATACTGTCGTGTTCCAATCTCTTGTCATGATCGTGAACTTGATGCTGATTAGGATAAAGCAAGGACAGAAAAGCCTGCTTAAATGTATGCTTACGTTAATTCGTTAAACTAATGATACATTCTCAGTTCAACGCATTAAACAACGAATAGCATCTATATTAGTATAATGATTTCGTTTATTGGCCACAGAATAAGTAATAAAATGACTAAAATGAGTAATGAAAAACAAAAACCTTTTGGATAGCATCCAAAACCAAAACCTAAACAACGCTCATTAACCGGAACATCATAACAACAAATATTTAGGTAAAAAAGTCTAAAATGTAAAAGGGCATGCATTAAATATATAGCCATAGATAATAATAATATCATGGGTGGCTGGAACACTGATTGCAGTGCAGTTCTCATGGACGTATTATTCTATGTTCTATCATTTCAATCTCATTGTATAAAATTTTTACGGTTCTTATTACACTACACATATTAATTGCTTGTAACTTGTAAATATCTAGGTAATTGTCTCATGTATAGTATAATTACTAATTCAAATGTTGGTATCATAAATTTTCATTTCATGCAAAAACATTCCAAAAAAATTAAAAGTCGCAAGAGATTACTACTTTGTAATACATAGCTAATAAAGCGTCCTCTTCGCCTGTTGTTACCTATATGATGAGTTTCTTAACCATTATTCATGTCATAATAGTATAGGTAAATAGATATCTTAAAATTAAGGCATCACTCTCACGTATTTTTCATTTCCTTTGTAAAATATTCATTGATTGAGAATTTGGATTTAAAAAAATTAAAAGATTAAATGTGTTTGCAAAACATTTTGACATTGTTACTGATAATTTTTATTATTTCTCACAATCACCTTATTATTAAGTATTAGTATTAAGAAACTTTATTAATACATGAATATTATACTTTATTAATATAGAAACATTTGAATGATTTAAAAAAATAATTGCTATAATTTAATTTTTCTACTACACCTACTAATTACATACCGCCCGTCTAACTACTATCATCACTGTATTGTTCTTGTGAAGAAAGTTCCGATTCTGTTTCAGCTGGGTTTTTACGCGGCCGAGATGTGGTTTTGTGGATGTTTTTCATGTGTGCTAACAGAAGCTTCTTACTCGTAAAACAATCTTTACACCTTTTGCATTTGTGCGGACTCTGTTCGCCATTTTTTTTAAGAATGTTTGTATCAATAGTGACTTTTTCTTCGTTCCTCCCTTCGGATGATTTACGGTGATACTTTCTTTCATGTTTCAATCGGTATTTATTTATTGAGAAGCTTCTGTCACAAATTCTACACTGAAATGATTTTTCTCCAGAGTGAACCGAAATAACGTGATCATTTTTCGAAGCACGGGAGTTAAATTTTTTGTCACAAACTTCGCAATCATATTCTCCTTGCTTTTTCAAGTGTTGGATGTTGAAATGGTAGGCAAGATTATCTTTTCTCCTGAATTTTTTGTCGCACATCGTGCACGGGAACAAAAATTTTCCAGTGTGTAGTTGGCTGTGGTTCGTCAAACAAGGCTTTGAAGTAAACGATGTCCCGCATACATTGCATAAATATTTTACAGTATGGGTTTTCACATGTTCCCTAAAAGCGCGTTGCCGTGTATATTCCTTACTACAAATATTGCAGGTCAAAATCGTTCCAGTTTCTTCGTTCCGCCGTTCTGTTGGCTTTCGATGCCTTCTTTCATGGTTCTTTCGGTACCTATCAATTGAGAAGCTTTTGTCACAAAGTCTACACTTAAATGATTTTTTTGCAGTGTGAGCCAAAGCAACGTGAGTATTTTTCGTATGAGAGGAGGTAAACTTTTTGTCACAAATTTTGCAAGCATATTCTCCTTGCTTTTTCAAATGTACAATTTTGAAATGGTTCCTAAAACTGTCTTTTGTCGTGAATTTTCTTTCGCACAACGTGCAAGGAAACAAATACTTTCCAGTGTGTAGTTGGCTGTGTCTCGCCAAGCCAGGCTTTGTAGTAAATGATTTCCCGCATACATTGCATACATGTCTTACAGTATGGGTTTTCACATGTTCCCTAAAAGCGCGTTGTCGTGTATATTCCTTACTACAAATATTGCAGGTCAAAATCGTTCCAGTTTCTAAATTACGATGCCAATCCAAGTGTTCATTCAGTTTTTGAGTAGTTGTAAATGTGTTCGTACATCCTTTGTAGTGACACTGAAATCGAGATTTACTTCCCATATGAGATTGTCGATGAGACGTAAACCCAGAAAATTTATTCACAGGTTTACCACAGATATCACAATGGAAAACCGTTTCCTTCGTGTGTTGTAGAAAATGATCGAAATAGGAAAGATCCACTATTTCTTTACAGACCTCACAAAATCCTGAATGTTTGTTTGCACGATGTTGTAGCAAAAGATATTCCGCTTTACATTTAAAATTACAGTCAGCGCACTGGAATGAGTTCACAGCCATGACCCCATTGTTGGGCTTTGCTGGGCACATTGAATTTCTCATGTGTGTTGTAAACCTTTTCGAAGTAGAAAATAGTGAATGACAAGTTTCACACTTGATAGGAATTTCATCTACCGTGGAGTCCTTAAGGTTTATGTCGGTATTCAGTCTTAACAATGGCAAAGACTTTTTGGTCTGACTTACGTGTGAGCGTCGATGACACGGAAAATCTTTAAATAATGACAGGGGCTTTCCGCAAATGTCACAAAGACAAGCTATTTCATCCGTATGAGACAAATAATGGTCAAAATCATGAGTTGCGCTTTTACATATTGTACAAATTGAATTACTATGTTCTTGAGCACTGTGATGTAAAAGTAAATACTTTGATTTGAATATTCTTCCACAGTCTTCGTCTTCACATTCAAATTTCCGACAGTTGTCTTCCAGGCCGCTGGTTACATGGCACTCTGAATCTCTAGCATGTTTTGTATAGTCATAGAATGTCGTAAACGTTTCAGTACAATTTTTACATTCGTAAGGAATTTCATTCCAAGCCAGGTTCCTTTCTGTAACAATAATAAAAATCCTATTAATAATTTTGCTTGCAATTATAAAGAAACTATGGTTCATCCTAATAATGCTTGCAATGATTATTTTTTACCTCGGGCAACATTAAAATGACCTCCAATGTGTGTTAAACGGTGTTGCCTGAATGATTCAAATTGGTACATTGGCTGCATACAAATGTCACAAACAAGGGCTATTTCGTTGGTGTGTCTGAGATAATGATCATGACTACATGCTTTTGTCCCACAAAGTTCACAGGAATAGTTGTTATATTTTATACGGTGCGTCAACAAAAGATACTTTGCATGGAATGTTCGGTCGCATTTGTCACATACAAATTCTTCCCTTGTCTCCGCACAAGGACTTGCCCCACACTTGGATTCTCGAATGTGTTGTCCATAATCAAGTGCATTTAGATATTTATCGTGGCAAACAGGGCATTCAAAAGGAATTTCATTGGTGTGATTCATTTTATGAATTTCTAGCTCATATTGGCATGAAAATGATTCTTCACAGTTTTCACATTTGTTAATATCCGGAATATCGTTAAGGCAGTTCTTCCCTTTCAAGTGATATCTCTTTTCTAACGTAGTAGTCCAAGCCTTCGTGTTGCACTTAGGACACTTCCTAATACGATTGAATGCTATGTTTTTATCAGCATTATTCCGTTCTTCAAACTCTTCATTTTCCCTGAAAATATTTGATTTCTTTTATTAACACAATTCAATAATTGTTAAAATGTCATTAGTCAAGAGAAAAATCTGTTACTAATTATTCGGATATCACTAATTGAGAAAGAAGTCTATCATACATGTCATCTTCGGAAGATTCTTCATAATTGGAGTCTTTCCCTTCAGCAATTTCACTGGTGCCTGCCAGGTTTTGCTTTCTTATTTTCGAGCCTGCTTTCAAAGCTGCCTTCCTTTTTACTCGTCTGGAAAATGTGGAACTCTGCTCAGTGACTGTGAGATCGAGATCTCCATCTGTTACATCAAATAGCAATAAAAATGAGAATAATATGAATCAATGAATCAATGTAACGTATATAAAGTCGTATTATGTTAATTGTTTACCTGTATCAAATATTTCTCGCGCAATGTGTGTCGAACGGTGTTTTTTGAATTCTTTGAATAGTGACATAGGCTTTCCACAAATGTCACAAACAAATGGGATTTCTTTTGTGTGTAACAGAAAATGATCATATTCGTGGTTTCCACTATTACATATTTCGCACCTTCTCCCTTTACTATGTCCGGATCGGTGTTGCAAAAACAGATATTCCGCTTTGTATGTTCTTCCGCATATTTCGCATTCATATTCTTCACTGTTATCAGAATACGGATATCCAGTGTGCAATGATTCTCGAATGTGTTGTTCATAGTCCATTGAAGTAAGATAGTTATCATGACAAACAAGACACTGAAAAGGAATCTGATTTGTGTGACTCATTGCATGAATTTCTAGGTCATATCGACAAGTAAACAGTTCTTCACAGTTAACACAATTATATTCATCAGTGGAATCCCTGAGGCAATTTTTTCCTTTCAAGTGATATTTCTTTTCTAATGTAGTTGTCCAGGCTCGTGTATCACAATGTGGACATTTACGTATACACTTAGTGGCTTTATTATCCTGTTTGGGATTATTTCGATACTGTTCATCATGAACGACCTCAGGGTCCCTTAAAACATTTATCATGCTTAGTAAAAATATTTAATACAAATAATTAAGTGACATTTAAGTAACTGGAAAAAAGGTTACGAATCATTATCCAATGAGTGTCCATAATTTGAATCATCTTCTGAAGAAACCCCGCTCTGTTCTCTTTGTGCAAAACGAAAAATTTTCGATTTAGCATCCTTAGCTGCCGTTCTTTTTAATCTTCCACTCACAGCTTCGTAGTCACAATAATCGTTTTCTATATTGGAATGTTAATATTGGAACACATTATAATTAGCCAAAAATAAAGTTATTTTAAGTAACACTAACAAGCGAATGAATTAGTTCTTTACAAACGTCCTATCAGCATACCTTGTGGAAAATATTCTTCGGTTGGAGAATCGGAATCCGACATGTCTGTAGGATAATAGTCCTCTGTTTTGCTAATAATTTCGTTTTCTTCTAATATTTCTTGCTTAGTTTCACTCGTGTAACTAAAGTGTATCAGATATTTAACGAAATTAAAAAGTAAACAGTAAACCAAATTAATATGAATATTGCTCAATTAATCAAATAAGTATCTAATATAATATGTATAACTCAATTACCCTGAAAAAATTATTATTGTCAATAACATCAGTAACATGTCGTTTAAAACACTACTTTGCTACTTATTATTTCTGGCTTAAACTTACAGCAGTTTTTTACATTTCAATCTAGGTATACCTTTTCATTGGCTTGAAGCCACTATATAAACCAGTTGGATGAATCGTTTAATTAATATTGTGTTATTTACCTATCATAGATTTTGTCCTCTAACGGTGAATAATCTTCCACAAAAAACTCTTTAATTTCAATTTTTTCTTCCATCTCCACATTTTCAATGTCAGATAAGCAATGAGCTTCTAAAAATACATTGTAATCTAATTCTTGGGAATTGCCTGCTTCTGCTTCATAAAATTCGTGTGTTACAAGTACTCCTAAAAGTCAAAATATTACAACATAGAAATTAATGCATTCATATTAAATGAGAGTTCTTTCAAGCAATCATCTATAAGAGAAAACTGTTTTCTTTTTTAATTATTTTTAATAAACGTTATGAATTGCGATATGTCATTTTACACGAAACATTATTTTAGTAAGTGCTTACTCGTGCTATAATGTATACTACAGCAATTCGTTTTAAAATGCAAATAAATAGCTACCAAAAAACTGAAAAGAAATACTTAAGTTTTCTTAGAAATGACTGCCCTTTATAGTCGTTCCATGTAATCATTTTCGAAATTATTACCCTTGACATTACTTTTTGGCAATTATTTAACAGTAATTTACCTGCGTTGCCGGTTGAACTGACTTTTTGGCTGTCATTTGGGATTTTATTGGGGTTCGAGGGAAGCTGTTCAGTGGTGACACGATTACTTAAAATTTCTCCGTCCCCAGAGGTTGCTGCTGCCTGAATCGGGGAATTTGCAACCTTGTCAATGGGATCATTATTCCGATACCCATTTATGCTGTCGATTCCTTTGAGACACAAAAAATTGCCATTTATAATGCGTAGGTACCTAGAAAATTTTTCATTGTGAATGATGTTATTCTAATGTTTGCTCTTGAAAATGAACTTTCTAGATTTTATGGAACTTATGTGCTAGGTTCGAAACTTGAAATAATTAGTAAAATACTTAGATCTTCTACATTAAAATTAGCATTTAAAAGAAGGAAATCACAGATTGTCCCCAATTATGAAACGAAATGTAAGCATTCAATGAAAAGCATAAATATCAATTTAAGATTTGCATTAATAATGAACCGTATTATTTTCATTAATTCATTGTGACACACTTTCACTAAAAGCGAAATGGAAATGATTATTTGATTGTCATAGAAAAAGATAAAACATATTCTGCTGTAATGCAGAACAGAACACTGGAATAATAAATCATGTATCGACTGTCGATAATCGACATTTTAAAAATTAATGTGATATATTTTAATATAAGTCTTACTGTTAAGGCAGATGCTAAATTCTCTCAATTGATTTTCAAATTTTCGAGATATAGATTCTGAATTGGACTTAGTTAAATCTTCACTTTGGACTGTTTCGTAATTATTTCCTTTTTTGTTGGCAAAAAGACCAAATGGTTCATTATCACAGCTGGATTTCTTAACTTCCGAATTGAATTTTTCATTACTATCGAATGGTTGATGACGATTGTCTGGTATATTTTTATCAGTAGCGCCCACTGCAAGAGAGGCAATTGTTTTGCACGGTCGAATGTGGTCATTTTCCACCAGTTTTTTGGGAGATCCTTTACTTGTGTCAATTCCTACAAATGATATGGTATATGGTTGTTATAAAATTCATTCTGTATGTTAAGTAAATAATTTGGCATTAATTGCTAACATATTTTTAACTAGATTATTTTGATAGCATACTTTCAAGGCAAATACTTAATTCCTTCAGCGCAAATTTTTCATTCGAAATTTTTGATTGAGAATTTGATTGAAAAATCCGATGATTGTCATTATCCGAGCCGCTTTCATTTTCGCAAAAACCAATTTCTGTGTCGAATTCGTCATTGGAATTGGGGTATTCAGAAATTTCCCCTTCTGGCAAACGTGAATCTATTTCATTTTTCGCTAGTTGACGTCGGAGAAATGCACCATTTGAAAAAGAATCCACAAATTCCTGAATCCTTTGCTGAATCTTGATGAGATGCCCGTTCATCACGATTAGTTCCCTGATTGCAAATGTACAAACTGAACAGAACAATAGATGAAAACAGTGAGAGATGTCAGTTTTTGTGAAAGTATCTGTGTCCAATAATTTTGGCCAAAAATACATTGAGCAAATGTTCACGATGTCATCCCTGCTGCATTGCACATTGGAAGAAATTGGGACATTTTCAACAACATAATGACAAATTAAGCACTGATTAGGTATTCCTTCCCTAGCAACTTCCATTTCCAATATTTTATTTTTAACTATTCACTAACTTTTCAAACTTATTAATTTTTGAGGGCAAAACTTCTGATTGGGAACTTGGAAAATTTGTTTAGCAAGAATTCGAATGGAATTTATTCGCGCCTTAGCACTCGTGTCGTACAAGATTATCTAAGTGATTATCCGGCGAACTTTGTGCCCCACCTCATGAACTAATTTGGTGGGTTTAGCAATTTGTTTTTACCAATTAGCATTACAAATTGCAAAAACTAAATTTTAATTGCGGTTTAAAAAAGACAAATAAGTAGTTTAACAGGCATAGGTATATGGATGCTTACTCAACATTTCGTTTTCTTGGTTGTTTTAAATCCATTGCACATTTCTATATAATAGATTTTTTACTAAACATCAGATTTATACTTCATGGGAAAAGAATCCATTCGTCTTTTTATATGGAGGGCCGGGCTTCTCACACCATTTATAAATATTGTACCCAATGTTTGTCCATCCATTGAGTTCACGAAACCGCCCCCCCCCCCTCATCCCCCCCCCCCCCTCAAAGAATACGTAGGACAGATAACCAATTTCCTCAGATTTGGGTGGATACCTTCATACAACGAAGCCCCCCTTATTCCTTCTGACTTCTGATTGCCGAAATTATATTCTCTCAGATTTGGGCGAATATCGTAACCTAGAGTCATGCAAAGGACGGAACTCCGCCCACTTCCCCCTAAAGAGGAAAGGCGGTGAAGTAATTGATCACGGTGAACTGTAACACTTACATTATTTACATAATATGTAATACATATGTTAGACGTAAGATGTAACAATTCGCTTTACGTTCTGCTACTTCTTTACATTCGTTCTACAATGGTTTTCATTACACCTTTGCATTGAAAACGGATTGACCGAAAACGTTACATACTATATTATAACATATGTTTAAAATAATAAAAAATATTTTTTAAATGCCTTATTAAAGTGCCTACATGTATTTAAAATAATAAAAAATATTTTTACATGCATTATAAAGTGCCTACAAGTATTTAAAATGATAAAAAAATATTTTTTACATGCATTGTAAAGTGTCTACATGTACCATGTACCATATACCATATCTATATAGTAGATAAAAGCCGATCTTACATGTATAACAGGTAATAAAGCAATGGATATATACTCAGAATTATGAACGTTAGAATGCCATAATGCGATTTCAATAATAAGCTAGGAAATTCAGCCAGTTTATTTTGGGATGTTATTTTGAAAATGTCTGTAAGGAAATTATTGGTTACCTATATTATTACGTAGCTCCAATAATTTATTATTTAAAGAGAACCTTAAACATCCTTTGGCTTGAGGCAAATCTTATTGAGGCAATATCTCGTCAACAATGTTGGTTAATATTCAATCTGCTTAAAATGAATTGCATGTTTGAATTTCTTTGGAGCCACCCTTTCTATTTATGATTTTTCAGAATTCTAATAGCAGTAAAGATACCGATTTCAATGTCTCAATACCTGGGCTCACATTTAAGTTCCATTCCAGAGAATACATTTGGGTTGAGTGAGTGAGTTGAGTCCTTTGGGTATAGTGTATAGTGAAATCAGTTGGCAGTCAATATGTGGGATTGTGGGAAACGCCTGTTTTTAGTATTATATTGGATACACTAAAATATTATGTTATAAACTGTCAAAAAATTAAATTCGTTAGGCCAAATAATTTAATACGGTTTTCTGATTTATTACAATGACATACAATGCACTTGAACTACCTCATACCTTTATCGAATTAGCTGACCTGGGTGAATTACATCTTTCTACAATTGGTTTGTGGCAAATATTAATTAGGTATTTTAATTATTTTCAATTTTGTTTTCATTGAAACGCCAATGTACATTATATAGCTCTAGGGATGCGTTTCGTGATCTAATTAAGTCTCACTTATGACTTATTCATGTATAAGGGTTTCCCAAATAATACTGCTAAAAGGGAAATCACTGTAAGGGACCACCTTTAAGCATAGTGGTCTCTTGAATTTCCTTATACGCGAGCATTAACTAATTAATTAATTATGATTAGATTAGGATTAATATTTGTGAACATTTGGATGAAATGAATAGAAAATACCTACATACATGAATACATGAACATGATACAACTCCGCGCACGCATAGCTAGGCAAGCCCGTATAGAGGGGGGGCTTTCGGGGCTGAAGCCCCCCCCC
>JABASI010003214.1:0-17170 GCA_019776505.1 Tomocerus nigrus | reverse complement strand
TGGTTTCTGCCGTTCTACCCAACGTGTAAAGAAAATGGAGTAATTAAGAAACTGGTCTATAGATAGCGAACAACACATCAGACAGAGAGCATACCTGCAACTTATACACTTACTACTTGACTTTTAGTACAATATTTTTAGGCATATTGTATTGGCAAATACAGGCATTGCAGTGAGGTAGTATAAAATTAAATTGGATGTGCTGCATGTTTGTACAATTAGGCATTTTTTAATGTATAGGACAAAATTAATATTCATTTGAATGAACTTTAATAGATCTATGTTTAACGTTTGAGAGTAGTTGTTTCGTGTTAAATGTTTATTGTAGGAAGAAGAAGAGTGCCTGCTGAATGTGAACATCATTTGCCCATGTTTGTTGGTTGTTAAAGTTTGCAATTGTATTTATTCGCATATTATCGGATCGAAAGAGAATGAAACTTGCCTATAACTGCTGAGTAGTGGAACGAAGTCGGTCGAAGAGGTGTGTGCCGTGCCTTGCTATGTCCTCGTCGTCTCGTGTTCTCTATCGGGCTGTCTTTAGATCCGTCTCTGTCTACTGAAATTTAATTGTACGTAACTGTTCATTTCATTACACCTATTTTTAAAATTTATTTATAATTACTGAAATAATCGTGCCATTTATGATTTAATTTAATTTTGGGCATAGGCAGGGATGAGGGACAAGGGAAGGGATTATTTATTAATCATTGGTTTTTCTGACTCATTTGGATGTTGGAAAAATCAATACCATCTAACTAATGACTAATCATCTGTTGGGTCATGGGTTGTGTTGTGTTGTAAATTGTGTCACTTAATTTTATTGTTTATTCACACTAGTGACTAGTGACTAGCTCACTTCCTATAATAATATAATATGGTCAATGATGGTTATTATGATCAAGTGTCAAGTCTTCGACAATTTGACACTGAATGTGACTGAAACTGAAAAGTTTCTAAAATAGACAATAGACAATCTAACTAAATTATAAATAAACGTAAATTCAAAATTGTAAATGACTAAGTATGACCCATCACGCATAAACAACTCACTTACTTTGGTACATGTCTTAACCACCAATTAATTGAAATGACCTTATTTATTACAAAAGTAAAGCTGAATGTTGAATGTGAATGCGGATTCTAAAGTCTAAGAACAGACGTGAGGGATTCAAGATTAATAAAATTAAAAAAATAAAATCAACTGTTCTCATTTCAGTAGCTTACAGTCAGCCAGCTTATAATGTAAGCATTTAACTGCTTCTGGAAGTGTACAGAAAAGAAATATTTTTGAAATGACTCACAATGAATTTTAAAGGACGACTTATTATTCATTGTTGATCTTCGTTTAAGAAAGTTATTTATTCTTTAACCGTAGGTTGACTTAAGGGCTTACAGCCCTTGAACTACTTGCTACTTGCTAAAGTACTTTATGTGCTAATTTTTAATTTTTAAAAGATTTTAAAAAAATACTTCAAAAAAACTACAACTTTAAATGAGTTTCTATTCTGTCTCTACATTATATCACTAAGTCAAAATGTCGAATGCATAGAACCGTATGGATTTGTTGGTATGATTTGTAATGGTAATTTTTAATTTACAAACTAGTTTCTTGACCTAAATGATTTTATATATAACATAGCGTTAGCGGCGGACTATACCTCAACCCATCAAAACGTTTTCAAATCAACACTACATTTACTAATAATCAATGTATAATAATTATGATGTATGTCAACTTTTTTGTTAGTGTTTAGTTAGATGACATGATGGCAGCAGGATTTTATTATTGTGCGTGTAAACCGTATGCGGCGTTCCGGCGTTATTATTTCAGTTTATTTTCTATCTATCTTTCTGTTGGATTATGAGAAAAATTATGTACTGTACTCTGTACTGTTTCAAAATTGCAAACTAGGTCATCGAGTGTTTTTTTGTTTTGTATTCTGATTTTTTTTGCCTAATTTTCTTCCAAAATAGTTGATAACTTGCTTACTTTTCTTACTTGTGTTTCATTGTATGTGGATATCTAATAACTTTTTTTAAAGCCCTTTCGTTAAATTCTCAAGTATGGATTCTGAAATCACATCATAGGAAAGAACTAAAACAATTATTTTACCATGAAAGACAACTCAAAATTATAATAATGAGTTACTAATCATTTTATTGTTTCTATACCTAAACAAGTGTTATAGTAGTATAATATAAATTCTATACTATATCATCATTAAAGTGTGATTAAGGTACTTAAATATAGCGGGACAGTTAGGTTATTAATGTTATTTCGTTAGATTGAATATTGCAATGGCAAAATTATATATACCACTCAATAATGTATTATTTTACAATTTGCATCACATTTTGTTTTAGGAATCTCAAACGAGTGTCCTTTACGATTACATTATGTACAGTAGAATTACAGATTTGGTGGTTCAATTGTTTGTAGAGATAAGTAAAGGATTAAAACGATATGTCATAATATGTAATAGTTAGGTATATTGGTGTCTGACAGACCATCATATCAATTCTGTTATTTAAACCGTGCCATTTCATTAACATTCGTTTATGTTGCCTCCCAGCAGTTCCACGCATGAATTTTTACGGAGTTGCAATAGATTCGCAATTCGCATATATGTGTGACCTCAATATTTTAAAAATTAGTACCATATTATATAATTTTAAGCTTATTGAATCATAAAATATATCTTCGTTTTTATGTGATATACATTTTTAAAGCCAGTTATCAAAGTGGCAGAAGGAAAAAAAAATCCAAAACAGTAAATTAAGACTCAGATTACATAGCCTTTACATTTGCATTTCAATTTAATAACAAAGTGGTAAATTAGATGAATAATATTTATTTTCAGGAACAGTGGTGTGTGGTGATCATTTCTCTGACCTAATTGGAAGGATCTGGACTATTCTGGACTGGACACTCTAACACCAGTTTGACATTTTAAATATTAAGATAAGCACAGACAAAGTCACTGTTACTGTGCTACCTGTGAAAAATTGTGCCCACCAGTTCAAATTTTGTATTCATAAAGGACAAATTCATCACACAAAATGCCTAAATCAGTAAGTACAACTAATTATTCATTAATTAATAAGTAATGATCTATGTTTGCGGATAGCGGTTTGCTTTTATTCCACTATTCCACAGAGGTAGTCGGTATACCGACTACATTTTATTCTCCAAGTCTTCATTCGATATTTAATGACTACTCTCGTTTGTAAGCCACATCACATGCCATGCCTGCCGTACAAATTAAGCACGCATTATTAGTATCCGGATATTCTTATCGTATTCTTAACTTTTTTCTAGAATACCTACGTGTGCAATATGCAAAACATAAAATCTTTATTTTTATTTAATCGGACACTTATTATTATTATAGAATCATTTAAGAGCAATATTTTTTAATATACCGGGCGACCACCGGCTTTTTCTTCCCTTTGGTTGGTTTACTTGATTTCTAGTGTTTTTATAATTTTGTTTTTTATGAGCCCTATGTGAAAGAAATTAATAAATTAATGAATATTAGTCAATTGGTATACACATTGTTGAATTTTAAAGGATTGCTTTTTGCAAACTTTTTGTGCGACAGAGAAAATAAATAGGTTATCTGTTCGAAATAATATCGATCATGGTCGTTTGTAGAAACAAACAAAATCAGCCGTTCTACACGTAAAGGCCTGTTATGTTACACACTTACAAACACACATTCTATTATAGTATTGATATCAGAAAAAGTAGTTCAGTCATTCATTAACATAGATTAAAAATATAATAATATCCATATCAGTTTGCTTGTCTCAGGGGTCTCAAGCCTATGTCTCATTTTTGCGAATCTGTAAAACAGGTGGATATGAAGTTTAATATTTTTGCAAAAATTGACTCAAAGCATGTATTAAAGAATATAGGTAGGTACTGCCAAACTGCCAAGTGCCATTACTACTAATTTTTCCATGATGTACGAAAGTATATCTAAAAACTAAAAGTATATCTAATTCTAATATGTATAGTATAGTAAGTAAATATAAGTGAAATAGGTGCGTAAATAAATTCGCATGTATTATTATTGTATCATTTGTATCGAATATTGTCAAAATACAAACACAGATTATCTAACCTAACCTGATTAGTTAGTAGATTAGTCTGATTAGTACATAAAAAGTACTCAGAAATGAGTAGATACAAGACACAATACCAATTCCCACGCGCCTGATAGTCGGCAAATGACCCATCATCGTTTAAAGTGTAATTTTTCTTTAAAGTTAGAATTAATTGTAAACAAATACAAAAGGTATGTAGGTCCAGTTAAGAAACATGGCATGCCATTCTTGCATTCTAAAGATAAATTGACTGGAGAATCCAGCAAGTACCCAGTGACCTACTTAATCCTTCCCTTTAAAAACTTTTTCTATTTTTGAATTCTTTTACCAAGAAATTGAGAAAGGCCGACTTACGTATACAAAATAGCATAACATAGCTGTCTCCATAAAAGTCCTTAATTTTCCTTGTTGTATCTATGATTTAATTTTTTTAATGTTAAGGGAGGATAATAAATAGAATATACATGCATAAATTATGAAGTAGTTCTTAAAAGTCATGGGAAGAAGGATTATTTTTCTGTTGTACATAATTTTCTATTGTTTTATGTACAATTGTGGAATATTGATATAATAATAGTTTATTTCCCAAGAAGAGTAGCAACCTTTGTATATTCATATAGAGCGTGTGTATCTAAATATTCTGTGTGTATTAATATAATTTAGAATTTACATATTTACATGCATAGTAAGTATTCCATCATTCTAGTAGTAGCAATAGCAAATACCAACGGCAAACCTTTACCTTACCTTACTTACCACTCCTATATCTCTCGCACCAGAATAAGAGAATAGCAGATTTATTTTGTCGGTCAGCAGAGTATAAGATATCTATCTATGTTTTTAATGTAGCTTTATGTATGCATGTATTTAATTAATAGCATATTGGTATTATAGTCTCTGACCCAGTGTATAGTTAGAGACAGATATATATCAGGTTCTTCTATATTATAGGTAGGTAGTTATAATTATAATACCGAATCATAAATGAATGAACTAGTCGAGGTATGTACTAAATAGTTGACTAGTTGTATCATTTTATAATATTACATAGATATGTTGTCCGTCCGTAATCCAATGTGGCAGTCAGTAGTCAGTAGTAGTAATAGTTAGTGATGGCATTGGTATTAACAAGTAGTGATGAGCTAAGCCTATTTATTTTAGCCCTTCTGTGAGTGAGTGAGAATTATTGTGGGTTTTGTGAGTTGGGATTTTTTACATTGTAAAATAGTAAGTGTAGGTATTCATTCCACCTTGGCCAGGTGTGCTCCACTGCTGCTCCAAGTGAAAATGTCTATATGCTAGTAAAGTGCAGTATGAGTGCGGTTTTCCTGTCTTTCTGTTTGACTCTTCGATTGAGTTTACGTACGTAGTCGTAGTTCTCGTGTAGAATATAACATCATGGTTATTATGAATGACTGTGCTAGCTCTATGACGTTATCCTGTTTAGTGTGTAGAGACTCACCTTTATTATATCTTTTATTTAGTATGGGTTACTTACATACAACTTAGAACAGAGAACAACAACATTCTCTTCGGCTTTTACATACATATTCATGTATTATTTGCTATGCTTCATTTTCTGTAATCTCTAAGCTCACATTTTATGAACCTAGGTATACTACATGGTTTCCTTCCATTTATTTCCATGTATGCAAGAGCTTTCTGACTCAAGCTGTTCGTTTATTAAGAAGTGCTTTTCTGTTTGTCATCGAATGTATTAGCTAGCCGCTACTACTGACTGACTGAAGCACTTGACTTAACTTAACTTCACAGTCTGTAGGTTCTTCTCTATGAGAGCACTGTGAGACTTTCTCTCCTTTCAATATTATATCGTTGATTCGTGAGCGACTTATTTCTGTGCTCCAGTTCTTTCTGAGTCAACAACAACATTCTACTACAGATTGACATCCATTCTTAAGTTTTTCTCAGAAAAGTTGATTTTCTAAAGGACAGCAACTAGCAAGAAACATTTATTATCGAGAGAGACGTTTTCCACACAGAAACATTTTATGCCTTTCATTTGGCAGTTGTGCCGCTGTATTTTCTAGTTTTTATTTTGGATTTGGTTCCTTCCTATTATAAGAATCTCTACATATTCTTCGTAGTCAAAATGGTTGCTTCTAGTCGTTCGGTATGTACAACTTTAATTTTTCCATTATGTAATATTTCCGACAGTTTTTATTGCGGACATAACACAATTAATGCACACGAATGGAGTTAAGCTCTAGACAAGCCGCTCAGAACGTGTTTCTGAATTTGTTAGAGCGTGCATTGCTTTCTCCAAGTTTAGGATATTCTTTTACGTACGTTCATAAAGTATATAAGCTTCTCCAGAGTGGTTTAATGTGAAAATTTTCCTATATGAATAACTAAAGCGTTAATTTAGTTACATTCATTCATTTATAGACAAAAAATGAATATTAATGCATATCTGCGCTTTTGTAAATGTTATAAAATCGAAAATTTTGGATTTATTTTAAAGTAGTAAAGGTAAATGATTTAAAAAGCTTTTTAAGAGTGTCTTTTCGTCTTATAGTTTCTTGTGTGCTTTTTTTACTATTTAGTTTAGTGAGTGTTAGATTTTGCTTTATTTTATTGGCACTGGAACTTACATGATTCACATTTCTATATATCCTTCGTACTTGGCACTTGGTAAGGACACGTAGAGAGCAAAAGCAAAGTCAGACGTATAGAGGATTAAAAAATATTAAGTTTACTGGTAGTCTTTAAAATTGCATATTATACTTCCATATTGATATTCCATTGATCTTTTAAATGAATGCATTCGGGTGAAGGTTTGTTGTATTATATATTAGTTTTAGTTCGCTATTGTTAGAGCAGTGTAAGTAAATCCATTTTTGACAATGCAAGGTAGTGGTAGGTAGTTAACCGTTATTAATGCCATCACACGAAAGTAATAAGACGTAAAGTCCTCTATGAATATAATAAACCGCGTGCCTTGTGTATGACGATCAAGTGATGATGTCAGTCACGAATATTTTAACTCTCTTGAGTTATGCACTTGACTTCAGGTAGAATATTATCTACAGTTCAAATGCTTAAATCTGAAATTGATGGGTTGATTTATTTTTGAGACACTAATGCTCAAACTCAAGAAAACCTCATTTGAATTGAGTTTTGGGCATCTCTTTAATTTCGGAAGAGTCTCTTCTATATTTTCGTAATTGTAATAATACAGATTGAAATTCTTGACAATTTTTACCTTTTATTTGTATGTATTCATTTTAGAGTGTATTATTTTTGTGAATTTCTTTGATTTTTTCCTTGAAGGAGTATTTAAAATGAAAAAAATATATAGGTACTGTAGTCTGTAGTTGTGTAGTCAATATATTTTGCATTGCATGTAGGAGGAATATTATTAGGACTCCCATTCGGCCTTTATAGTAGTAATAATAGCTTGCCAACTGCTATGTGAGTGGAAAATAAAAGTGGAATTAGAAGTTTGAGTTACATTACAATGCATAAATTACATGATTATATTAAGCATGGGAGTTTGGAAGGCACTATGTGAATTTACGTCAGTTAAATAAAAGGCAAAAGTGAACAGAAAACTTTTCTTGTGCTGCTAGGAGTTGATGAATGAGAAGGGTTATTGATACATATTATATGTATGGCTTGAGATATTCAATGCAATGAAGGCTTTGAAGGCTGTGTTCTACAAATCCAAATGATGATTTCCCGATGTACGTACGATGAACGATGTCCTGTGTGAGATCTCTTTGAATTCTTTATATCTAACTGCCTATTAAACTGTGTAATGTACCTCTCTGTTTAAAATTATTTCTTCCCCTTGCCACAGTTATCTCTCTCTCTTGGATAATGTAGATATTTCCAGACTGAATTTGTAATAGAGGTACTCGCTCACTCACTCAACTCCTCCAGAGACACATTCTCTCATTCTCATTGCAATTCTATGCGTATGATGAGGAGTATGGAATGGACATTGCTATTGTTGGGAGGTCTCTTAAGGAAAAACGCACAAACTTTCCACGAATCTTGTGCAATAATTTTCAAGATTCTTACCTTGAGCTTGCAATTAGTATAAAGGCATACGTGTGCAAAGTTTTTATGAATTTTTATATACTTCCATAGCATACTCTTCTTGTAGAAATCTTATCAAACTCTTACAGTGCTGCACTCATTTTTTTCCATGCTTAATTTCATTTTGCTACATAGATTTACGATTTACGAATGTTTTGGTAGGTCATCGTCGTAGACACAAGTAATTAGTTAACTTGGTTTACAGTTTTTCTTACCTTTTTCTTCAGTTTCTTCTTTTTGTTGATTTTTCATTTACAACAACAACAGTCATTGAATTAATCCTGATTTTGTTTTTCTACTGTTTTTCAATTATTACCATTTATGAAATGCATATGTAAACAATTTCAAGGTGTGCCTACTTTATGCCTGTCAAATTCAAAAATGTCAATTATTATGAAAGGTTTTTATAGCAATTGGCAATATGATAGGAATTTTGTTTTTCTCATAGACACCTTTATTTACCTCGTTGACGTTGTGACCATATTAATTTCGTATCAGAAAATCTGAAGCATGCCCTTTGAGGGTACATCATGCCAAGTTAATGATTGTCAACATCCTTTATATTATATTGATGCATGGGTAGATTTTTGCAATGTACAAATTCTGAACAATGGGTTGTTGCTACAATATTTTGAATTATATATGGTTAGTTGATATTTCTCATCAAAATAAGTAGATAATATAGTTTCATCAATAGATTGTTCGATACACAATGGTTAAGATAAAAGGGTTAGAAGTTAGAATGCAATAACAGTTAATTTAAAAGGTATGCTACGAAATAGGATCTGCAATTTTTAGCGAAACCTACGTACTTTCCTTACTATTATAAATGGCTAAATAGAGTGAATTTGCATCACACAGAGCACTAATAGCACTTACGGCACACACACAGTAGTAGATTTATTTAAGTGAGGTACAATGTACAATTGGAGTAGTCTTTGTGAAATAGTAGTAGAAAAATAAATGTGGTCTCTATGTTGTCTATTCTTCTTCTTCTATTTGCAAGTGTAGTGAGTCGTGTTGTTTCTGAACTAACTGTTATCAAATATTCATATGATCATGTATTACATTAGATTATCTTAATCTTAACTGCAAATGTTTATCCCTTTCTCATGTGTGGGAATCTCTATACTAGCATGCTAGACTTTCATTTTCTTCTGCCAATAAATAGTACACTACATGTAAAGATTGAAAAAATGTAGCTAAAACAACATGAAATGTATTTACTTTGTGTGTGTGTGTGTAATAGTAATGATTCTCTGTGTGTGTGCATTCTATTTTATTAGCAGAACTATCTCATATCGAAATAAAATGGTCTAACTGCCATGAATTTTGTATACGTCCATTACTTATTAGTTATACCTAGCTCAAAAGTCTGAAGACATGTTCATTTGCATTCTCTTCTCATCAAGTTTTGCAGTTTTGCTATTGAAAGCTGTTGCTGTTTCTGTTGTAGGCTGACATTGTAGAAGGAAGATAAGAGCAGAGGCAGAGTAAAGAGTTTGGATTTCTAAATTGGAGATACACAAATGTTATACTTATACATACATTCTAAGTATGTAATAATGTAATGTAACTTTTATTCTGTAGTTACAAGACTACAATTAAAATACTACACGTGTGTGTAGTGTGTGTCTACCTATTCACGACAAACAAAGCTTGTTGAATGTAAAATGTAACTGTAGATATGCACACATGGAATGAAATATGAAAAAGTAGAAGAGAAACGATAAAAAATGGAATTTCGGATGAATAAAAGGATGGGAATGTGTTGGGCTAAGCCGCGGTTTACACTTTTCAGTTATTCATTCAGTTCTGCTGTGGGATTGTGAAACCTGATTCTAGCTAAATGTGTGAGTGTACAATTATCGAATAGCAAACAATGCAATGATGCGATAATTTTGATATAAACTACCAGATTAGACTTATGTCTCGAACCTTTGCACTCAGATGGATATATATTTATATATTATGCATATTTATGTAATATATTTACCTATAGTTGGTAAATATTCTTTGCAGATGAATTTTGGAACTCTCGTCACTTTCATTACACGCTTAACCACTTTGTTTGTTGTTTCTCACACTTTTTCGATTTGATGTGTGTGTAGTGTAAATGATTCATTTGTGTTTGCTGTGAATGTCATGTCATAACCATGCTAAGTATATAATGAATGCCACTTATTAATGGGAATGCAATGTTGCTCCTATTGTCCTAATATTATTATTATAATATAAATAAATCTATTGTGAAATTCACTATCACCAGTCGCATGTGCTACAAGAAAAGCAACAACATGACATTGTCACGCAAAAGTTTCTTTCTCCGAGTAAAACTGCTCCAGTTACTATTATGTAGCATTGTTCTGCATACAACGAATGTCAATCGACAGGTTATCCATTTAGAATGCAAGAAAGGCATGTTATTATATAGGTAAACTCATTTGTTTTGGAAATAATACACAGTACATAAAATTATAATAGTTTCTCCCAATTTTTCTGTATGATTTTATGCTTGCTGACTTTTAGATTGACATCAATAATTTAAAACCGGCATAAGTCGGTAATATTAATTAGTGTGACTATAGGGAGTAAATGGATGTGACGTTTGAAAGAAAAGAAAAGTAATTCTTATCGTATATCAAAAAATATATCATTTTTGTCATCTATGTACATTTAGAATGTTTAAGCTTTTAGCTTTTTGACGTTTGCTGTTCTCTGAAGGAAGTTTGTACTGGTAGGGAGTTTTTTGCTTCTTATTTTGTCGGTTAACAAGTGAGTGTGTCGACCGTTAGTATTTTTGTGGTGCAGGAGTATAGCGAGTGAGAGGAGTCGGTAGATGATATGATGGTATGTGCATCATCATGTAATATTGCTCACTCAAACTTCCAGTATTGTGTATACAGAAGAATAAGTACCAGCCAGCCGAGTTCTATTTCTGTTTCCACCTATATAACATAACTACTATTTTATGACTATATTTTTCTCGTTCACTTCACTGCACTGGCCCCCTGCATCTGTTGTTGTACATAGCTTAACAGATGTACACGGTGTAATTTGATGGACTTTTTTCTCTATTGCATCTTGCAAACTTCCTAACGTCCATCAAGAAACTTTTGTGGTTACTTATAGCCGGCTAGGTCTCACACTGTACTTGGATATCGCTATGCCACTATTATAGCACGTAGTATTCATATGCTGGTTTGTACAAGGAAGAGTACCTACCTAAATCGAGCAAAAGTTTAAGTTAAGTGACAATGGGAGAGTTGGAAGTTCATGGCTTATAGATGCAATATGTTTATAATGTTAGGTATGCACGATAGCAATAAACTAAAGATGACATCACCCTGTCTCTTCTAGACATGTGCATGTATGTATATAAAAAGTTGTCCAGCTTTATTGTAAGTTTGTATGTGTCATGGGTAGTATTACTTCATTTTTTAAGGAGGGGGTGGTCGTAGGCTATTTACGAAAAGCATCCGAACGTCTGATTCTGACTGAACCCATCTATTCACAATTGGTTGGTTATTTACATACTTCTAAGTATATTCTCAATAAGAAGGAAAATATCAATTGCCAACAAGTCTAAGTCTAATTTAAATTCAGCACTAACGAGACTAATAATTATGCCTGTTAGCGTTAAATAGCGTACCAAAGGAGGCATTAATTGCTTTAGCTTTAAGACAGTATTATTCTTTCTTTGTCTGTAGCCAAAGCCATCCAGTGCCAGTATCTAGTAAAGTTGAAATTGTCTGCCTTGCCTAATCACTAATCAAGTATTGGATTTATTCAATAATTAATTCAGTACCTGCCTTGCCTTGTTCGAATATATTTAATATGAATTTCATGTTTTGTCATTCTTTCTCAAAAGTATTTGAGTCATAGTCATTTATAACTCAGAAGCGTTCATTCAGGTCAATTTTGTCCAATGTCTTAGTGCATTGTGTACGTAATTCGTTTAAATTCATTTACCTTTCTACATAAAAATGATATGAGCTTAGTCTGAAGTGAAGAGTAAGCATGATGTCATGTCAGCCACTCTAAAAGCGATACCTGATACAGATAATATGATGGTAGAATTTTTAAATCGATTTTATAGCAGTAATATATCTATATAACCGTTTGTCGCGTGTGTTTCCAAAAGATTATTTCTGTTTTTTTTTTAAAATTTTTAATGCAACATGTAATGCACCAAATAAATTGTTATGTATAAGTAATTGTAGTCGAAAGTTGAAGTTGACTAGTACAGTTTGGTCTCGCCGCGTCTAAAATTACAAATCCTTTTACACTTCCAAAAATGTGCAGTCAAAATGCATGTAGGCCGTAGGCAGAAATGGGAATTATAATTGTAATGTTGCTGTTGATGATTAAAAAAGTCAGTAAGTCAGTACCTATCCAGCATCCACGTAGCCTTGATAATTTAATAGACAGACAGACAACCAAAATCCAGCATATTAATGTAAAATTGTGTTCCTTCCAGCAATGCAAATGTTGCAATGTGTGGAATGCGTTGTTTAAAGAGTTAATAAATTATCATGATCATCATAGTTGTCAAAATAAAACTATTATAATATTTTTTATAAAGTTCGATGTACCTAGTTTTTAAGAATATGGAGTAGGTACGTTTGTTTTAGCTATTTACTTGGATTTTTTTACAACGTGAACACTATTAGTGTGAAGAATTAGGTAATCATTATCTTATTATTACTCCCATTAGTAAATAGCTTAGTAGGAAGGAACTAGGAACAACATGTAATAAACAGGTAATGTATGTTACAGCTATATAGGTATAATAATATTATGTATAAATTATGATGAGAATGATATATTTTATATATCATCCACACATTTACTTATAACACAAGTTTAGTTTGGTGGTGATTTTATATATTTTATTTTGTGTGGTATATAAATAATTGTTCCTACGTACGTGCATAGGTATTAGGTATGTATACACGATAATAATATTATGTTACAATTTTGTGTTAGAAAATTACCAACCTCGCCAGCAACCTGTTGAATGAAAGGATATTTATTTTACCAGTGTATAACGTATGAAGTCTAGGAAAGAATGCTTTTGTTTTGGGAATGCACCGGAAATGGTTAATATGAACAAAAATTAAATATAGATAAGAATTGAACTCCTATTTAAGTTCCTCTTCCTCCCCTTCTCCCTCCCGCACTTATTACATACTTTTCCGTCCCTCTATCCCTAAGTCAATCATATTATTATTGTATATTATTTATCTAATTACTAAGTATCTTTGTGGAGATCAGAATTTAATCTGCAATTTATCTTTTAGCTTGTAAATAATAATAATAATATCGATATTTATGTGACACTGGTTTGCAATTTGCATATCCGCATTATTTTATGTATGACTAAATGAAAACGAAGTATCTAGGTAAGGTACATTTAATTATTAAGTTAATTATTAAGTAAGGCTGCTGATAGATATCTATGCAGTTAAACTAAGAAATGAGCTAATAAATTATAAAGCACACAAAGCCAAAGAAGTTTTCATTTGTTCTTTATTAGAAACAAGTGTGAGTGGGTGAGTCACCTAGGATTAATTTTTTGATGACTGTTGCAGGCTGGGTTATGATTGCTAAAATAATAAAGCAATGCAGTGAGTAACAGGGTGCTTAGCTTAATCGATTAAGCGGATTGAAATGACACGTCGTGTCAGTGGTCTATAAATGTGTACCTATAAGATAACATAATAATGCACAATAGACCTCAAATAGATACTGTACAGTGAATTGCAAGTTGGCAAGTGGCATCACTTAATTTACTACCATAAAACTACGAGCTTGTTACAATTATCTTATAATTATCGGAATCATGAGTTGAATAGTGAGGTAGTCATTAATAAAAATGGATGCATACTACAACAGAAGCAGAAGTTTATATCCTTCGTGTAAAAACTTAGTTAATTTGTAGAGGAGTACTCTAATCTGTATAGATTACCGTTTAGCCTTCGTTCGTATACTTCGTAATAGTATTAAAAAGAAACAGTCAAACATTACAGAAGGTTCATTTTATTGCAAGATTGTTTTGAAGCTTTTGCTTTTAGGTACACGGAAATAGGTACACTTTGTTTAATGCCTTTGCCTATAAAAATGACGTAATGTTCCAAAAACACCAGAACATCCGGATGAAAGAGTTACGTCATGAATGTTTTTTATTATGGTATCATCATTCATGCTGATATGATGATTCGGATGATGATGATGATGTTCTAATCTAAACACTAAACAACCTCAAGCTTCAAACACATATTTTATTTATTGCATGATTTACACTGGAATGTATTAGTATTGAAAAGTTGGGATAATGTCACCGCAATTCACCGCATGTATGGATTGTGTATAATAAATAAAAGTGTTAGATAGCTTAGCGAATTGTGTAAGTGGTACAAGGGAATCCAATCCAGTTTTACTTATTTACTATTGTTGAAATGTTTTTAGCAATAATATTGACTTATAGTGTTACTTACTTGTTGTTTTTGTTTTCTATGACCATCGTAACTTTTAAGTCCCGAAATGGAAAAATGACTGTGTGTAAACAAATATGTAAGATTTTCGAAAACCAATTTAAACCGGCTATTTGCAGATTTAGTGGCTTAGATAAAAATGCTATCACTTTCTAACCGAGTTCCTCATTCATTTAAGATTAGTTATTAGTTATTACTTTTGGGTTTGGTAGATTCATGATGTACTTGACTGACTTGACTTGGAAATGATCATGATGTCATTGAAATGTCTATTTAATTCTGAAAGGATTAATTAACTAGGGTTTTGTCATTATTTAGCAAATACTATTAATGCAAGGCTGAGACATGATCTATTTAGTAGGTATCAATCTGTCTATATGAATCTGTGGACTATATGGATATGGAGAATGAGTGGGCGGAAATTAAAAAAAGTCGTATATTGAAAAGGGCTCGTTGGTAATTAATGTTCATTATAGCGTATAAACAGTGGAAGAAGTTGATTTAATTTATAAATTATAGAAGTTATAGGTATTATAGCAGAATAGCAGTAGCACTAGCAGTGCATGTTAAGTGATGAATAGTTTTAGAGATTGAAGTTGTTGAGTGTGTAGGTGAGTTGCAAGGGATATGCAATAAAATAAACTCTCATGTCTGTCATATTCCTCTCCACGTTGCGTTTTCTGTTTGTTGATGACTTTGCAGTTGATTTTGTTGAAAAAGATGGTGTAGACAAAACGAAATGCCTCATAAAGTCATAAAGCAATCCTTACGTAAAGCAAATAAGTGTTATTGCAAATATTAAATTAGTACTTGCAATATAGTAATATGTATGCATTTAGTAAACATTTCAATGATTGCATTCATACTATTTACAAACCTCACTCATATTCTTTAGCTCTGAAATTTTTCGAAATAATATGCGAACTGATGCTAGTGTATATATAATAAAAGTGTGTGTAGCCATATTATTACTATTTATATACGTAGATATTATAAATAGCAATAATAATATAAAATGCTTAGCTATTTTCTTATGTGAATGATGAGCTCAGAGCTTTTATCCACTTGAGTTGAGATTTGCAATCAGGTACATCACATCGGTACATATAGCGAAATAGCCGCTTTCTATTATAGCCAAGCAAGTTTAAAATATATTCTTCTAGTTACTTATGTATGAGTGTATAAACGATGTAGGCAATAAGGACAATACAATAAAAATGGAAGTGATTGAAGTGAGAGAGAGTGTGTATAGCTATTAGTTTTTAACACTGCAGTTTAATGCAAGAGAAATTCCGAAAGGACAACAAGAGCTCTTCTATGCTAAACGCTAAAAGTTTTACGTGCTAACTAAGCTCATCTACTATGTATAATAGTCTCTCTCTCTGTAGGCAGAAAATACAAATAAAATGGCTATATTTAATGTCTCGTCATCTTATGTGTTTGCAATGCGAAAATATATACGAAGGGAAGCGAAGGCTGTTTACTTTATTTTTTTTATTACTTGTATGTGTGTGTGACGTGTGATGTATGGGAGTAGAAGAGAATGTTTCATCCCTATTTATTTTCTATTGGAAGAACATAATTTTAATAAACACCTAAAATTAATTTAGCTGAATTGAATGCATAGAATTTTTATTTTGCAATTTTTTACAACAATGTCGCACTTAAATGTATCCGTAGATTGTAAAATTTTTCTATGTGGAACAAACGAACGTTGTTGTTTTTTGATGAAGGACAACATGATGTCGGCGGTATCTGTACTTTATAGTCAAAATAGGATTTGATTCGTGCATTACGTAATTATGTTGTTGGCATCCGCGTGCCGTCCTCTTCTCCTCGTCCATTTCTATATCTTTCACGTGTTTTCAGGCATCATCGGTTTTTAATGACATAAGCATTATTAATTTAGCTATAATGTGGCAGACAAAGCTTGTATTACTTTTACTAGTTTTACTAGAACACTTTTACTATGTTTTGGTGTGTATACAAGTTGTATTTCTATTTACAAAATAAATAAGTGCCGATAGGTTATACAACAATGGAGATATTATGTACCTATATGTATGTGTATGTCAATGTGGCACGCAAAATGTACATGATTATATTATGCACGCAATATTTTGTTTATTTTCTAAAATGATAATGATTTAATGGTATGAGAATGAGAGCAAGTGGAATTTTCTTGATCTTGAAGGTTACCTATATAAAATTTATTATTAAGTGCGAAGGAATTTGGAATCTAAAGACTTAATTATTTTTTTTACAGGTCAATGTTCGAGTTACGACGATGGACGCAGAGCTGGAATTTGCCATCCAGCCGTCCACGACAGGCAAACAATTATTCGATCAAGTGGTGAAGACAATCGGTCTAAGAGAAATCTGGTTCTTTGGACTTCAGTATGTAGATAGCAAAGGCTATACTACCTGGCTTAAGCTTAATAAAAAGGTATTTTCAAATCTATTTTTTGTTGGGATTTAAATATTTCAAATTGCGAAAGCTT
>JABASI010003213.1:0-17176 GCA_019776505.1 Tomocerus nigrus | reverse complement strand
CTTTAAAAATGATTTTAAATTCATTGTCAATCGTTTGTTACTCTTTGCAAACATAATTAAAGCTTCAGTGGATAGCTAAATTAGTAAATTATAATTAACTAGTTTAGCAGTAGAATACACGGTGTCAGTCTAAATCCTCAACCATCTTTTTTAACGTCACTGTGTCAGTTGCCTGCAACTTTAAATATAGCACGACTGAGTTAGGAGAACTGTTCCTATTACAGAATACATAGGTAGGTACTACGTAAATTATAACTCCCCGGACCCAAACGTCATAAAAAACACAGCAGCCCAAGACATAAGTTCAACCCTGCTGCTGCTGTAGTGTTCCCAAAGCCAACAACGCATTGGAAGATCGCAGTTTGTGCTAGTTGGTGGCTTGCTTTGTTAAAAATGAACATTCTATTCGGTACCCATCTGTGTACAAGAACGAAGAGCTAAATAGTAGAGATACATATGATATGGAACGAGCATGAAGTTTTGAATAGAGAGTCCGATTGAGAATTGCCTGATTTTATTAGGAAATAGGGAAAACAATTTTATTTTATTTTATCATTTTTTCGAAATTTTAGCATCTTGACCAATCAAAATAACAAAATTTCGAATGATAAATATTAGTAGGGGTATCTTTATATTTATAATCTCGTAAAAATTAAGATGACCATCATAGTATTTTTATTGGATACGTCTGCTTCCATGAATCAACGAGTATTTCTCGGTGGAAGACCTACTCTACTTGATGTGGCGAAGAGCGCTGTAGAAACGTTTGTTAAGGTGCGTTTGTAATGTTTACTTACCTAATCATATTTTTAATGCCAATGTAATCTATGTTATGCTGTGTGTTTAGTTTTTGTCCTAACAGCGGGTTAAATGAAGACGCATAATTACATTAAATTTAGCTGTTTATATTGATCTTTGACCATTTTGTATTTAATGTCCATTCTACTTTACTTTTAATTGGCGTCTATATTTAACATTTTTGTGCATTTATAAAATTCATGAAATTACTTAGTGAATGTTTATCTTGATTATTTAAATGAAACAGGTGCGTCAGAGATCCATGGATAGCAGAGGAGATCGATATATGCTCTTAACATTTGAAGATCCTCCTATAAATATTAAAGTAACATTTTAATAATATCTGACCATCTATCTGCGTGGAATATTATTACGATTTGGTTGGAGATACTAATGGAAATAATGTTTTATGTGTAGGCTGGATGGAAAGAAAACCTCACAACTTTTATGTCAGAGTTGAAAAACTTACAGGCAAATGGCCTAACAACACTAGGACAAGCGCTGCGAAACACATTTGATACTCTTAATATTAATCGAATGCAACATGGTATTGACACATATGGACAAGGACGATGTCCATTTTATTTAGAACCTTCTATAATAGTTGCCATTACTGACGGTGGGCAACTGTCTTCAAACTCAGGAGTTCAAGATGAGGTACACCTTTATGAATACTTTCCCTCATATTTATTACACACTGATATTGACATTTAAATCTCGGCCTAACTAAAAAGTTGTAATTTATTTACTTTACATTATATTATTAGCTAAAAATGCATGGCTCAAGTCCCGGTTGCGAGCTAACTAGAGAACCATTTAGATGGGATCAGCGTTTATTTAGTTTAGTTTTACGAATGAGTGGTCAGCCATCTGGAGATAGAGAAACAGGTCTAGTTCCTTCAGATGTTTCACCGATTGACGCAATGTGTGAAGTTACGGGAGGTCGGTCTTATTGCATTACATCACATCGTATGTTACATCAGTGCATTGATTCTTTAGTGCAGAAAGTTCAAGCTGGCGTAGTCATTCATTTCGAAAAATTTGGAAATGATCCTCCACCCATTGCAATCACAGCGGACGGTAAGTTTTGTTTGGTTCATTTGGCTTTGTACAATTCTGGTTGGTGCTTTAAAAGTAATTTTATTCTACTTTTTGTGCGTACAGGATTAAAAATTGATGAACCCGAGCTTGATATCGTTGAAGATAAAAATGGAGTTGTAAAGTTAGGGTGGCATAATTCTCGGAAAATGATCTATGTGCCTCGATCCAACCAAAAAGGTGGTTTTGCAGGTGGGTTTTGGCCAATACCGGAGTCGTTTTGGCCAGATGCGTCCTTGCCAACTTTACCTGCACGTTCAGCCCATCCAAATGTCAAGTTCGTATGTACTCCCCATGAGCCACTGGTGATAGAAAATTTCCCGTTTGACAAATACGAGTTGGAGCCTAGTCCTCTGACTCAATATATTCTTGCTAGAAAGCAACCCACAGTTTGCTGGCAGGTATGTAAAAAGTGAACTTATTCATTTCATGATATTTCACTTCACGAGCGTTGCATTCATTCAATCAAACTGACGTGACTTTCTGTATCATAGGTCTTCATGGCAAACAGCTCAAAAAATATTCCTATGGGACATCCTTTTGGTTATCTGAAGGCTTCTACTAATCTTACATGTGTGAATTTGTTTGTGATGCCGTACAACTATCCAGTGTTACTTCCTTTATTGGATGATTTGTTTCGTGTTAGTCGTTTACGACCCCATAATGAATGGAAAGCACAATTTGGAATGTACTTAGCGAATATGCCACCTTATTACGCTGGACCACTGAAGAGGGCATTGATAAGAATGGGTGCAACTAACATAGCACAAACAATAATTGAAGAAAATTACCTTTCATATTCTGTTCTAAATTATCTTAAGAAAATTAAAAATCAAGCTAAAGCTGAGTATGATAGAACATGCAACGAAGTGGGAATTCGAGCCAAGCTTGCGGAACCGAAACGAAACATCACGTCATTTAAAAATCCATTCGATGTACCTCGTCACCAGCTTTTAGATCATCTAGCCCGATTAAGGTCTCATTTCCTTAAACCATCTCAAATTCCAATTGTACAGCAAGGTAAGGATATATTTCTATCGTATAAGTAATTGTATGGTTGTTGTCATTTTGAAAGCAGTACGTTGTGGTAACCCTGTAATTTTAATACTGCAATAATACTAGATATTTATTTATAATTATGTATTTTATTTTAAATTCAATTTTAGATATGTTACATAATATGCCCGTCGGTCAAATGGGAAATTATCAAGAATATCTGAAAAAGGTGGCTACCCCTTTGAGAGAAATAGAATCTACCCCAGTGCGACAGCACATGTTTGGAAATCCTTTCAAAATTGATAAGCGGATGATAATCGACGAGGCGGACATAGACTTATTAGGACCAGGATCGAAATCCAAGAAGGATGCCACTCAAAACGCCGCTAACCCAGTGGCAGCAGCTCCTCCTAATCAAGCGCAAGTTGTGGGCACGGGGACCCCCGCTCCTGTTGTGAGAACCCTGAAGCGGAAGTCTGGACCATTGCCAAAGGACTACGTTTTTACTCCGAGAAAACATCGACAAATTAGCAGCAATGATTCTGACAGTGGTTCTAGTTCTTATAGTAATCCGGCATCACCAGTGGACACTAGTAGTGGAAGCGAGACGGAAGAAGTATTAGAACCGACTGTCGTAAGCGTCGTAGCTCCGAAGGAGGAACCTATGGTTGTAGATGAACCTGTGATTCCACCTCCAGTGGTCAAGTCTGAAATCCGCCATGAAGAAACAAATGTCAGTGGTATAACTACAGAACCAATAACTTTCAACAGTGAAGGAAGTTTTGATAATACTCATATATCTAGTACAAAGGGAGGTATAAACAACACCACGGTTAACGAAGTACAAGAATTTCCCAGCATAATTGTGAAAGAAGAAAGTGTTCGGATAGAAAATGTGAATGGTTTCATGGTGAATGGGAACGCGAACGATATCGAAAATCATTCTTCAAACAACTACAGTGGTTTCGGTGGACTTTCATTATCAAATCATGTAAATGACTACGAAGAGCCGCGACCATCTAATAGCTACCTAATGCTGAATCATGTTAATAGTAATGATGATAGTGGTAAACAAGTGGCTCTTGCGCCAGTGCCTTCAATAATGGAAACAATGGAGAACGATGGTGAAAATAATGATTTCCTTGATGATGAATCAGTTCGTCTAAACAACATTCAACTTAGAGCGGAGTTACATAAAGAAATACGTCGACCAATATTAAGTGCGTTCTTCCTAGGAAAAGTGTTTTACTATTCGTCACTTTCTTTTTTATTTACACTTTCAAATATCTTCAATATGCATTGATTTCCCTAACGCTTGCTAACAAATCTATAGCTAAATATACGTAAAATTAGTTAAAATGATATTTCTAATGGGATTGGTTTATGGATGGATTTTAATCAATTGCTTTCTTTGTGTTTTACTGAAGGAATGGACTTACTGTTGAGTCAACTATCAGGAGTTGCTGGATCTTATGAGACAAAACTACGTTTTGTTAAATCCCTTGAGAAAGAAGCACTTAGATTTAAGCGGAGACGATTGGCAAAGATTTTAGACGAACAAGCTCAGCGCCTATCCACTAGTACACATTAATATGATACACACAGTCTTTTAACAAGTGTAATTAAGAACCCAAATATCAGATTCCGCATTTTGCACATAGTATGTTCGCATTTACACCGAAGTTATAGACCTATCTCCAGTTTAAGGATCTATTTAATTGTAAGTAATTTTGTACAAGTACATATAATGAGCCTACCCGGACTTTTGTCTACAAGTACCATTTTTATTTTAAAATGGGACAAAATAACAAATAGATAATCGTCGTCATTAAAAGAGACTTAAAACTTTTATAAAAGAAATATTATGCCCTTTAACTGCAAGCATGTGTCACCAAGTTAGTAGATAGGTATGTAAATGTATGCATTTTACTTATACACTAGTCACTATAATATAGACGGATGTGCAGAGTATACACATTATTTTAGGCTACATTTGTATTCTCTTTGCATCATATTTTAATACTTGATTAGTACAGATTAGCATCATAAACTGTACTCTGTACGCATAGACAGAATGCAGTAGGCAAATGCCTGCTCCATTATTGTCCTTGTCCATCATTATAAATGTATGGATATAGTATGATCTTGTGTAACAAGACGTTGCATACTCAAGAAAATTAAAATGAAGACCAGGTGGTAATTTCATATTTATTTCTGTGTATTAGGTGTTGTTTTAAGGAAGGCAAGAAGCACCAGTGCATATACAATAATGAAATGTTTTCGTTTGTTTGTTCTGTTTGTGGGCGTAGATAAGATAAAATTATGTTTTGCATCTCATCTAATTATGCATAGAACGTTTCTTCGTAGATTTCATGTAAAGTGTCCAGCTTCAAAGTATATTATTATACTTTTACGGAGTATGGAAATATGAATTATGAATTAATGTTAAGTTAAGATGAAGCTTAGTAATACCAAGTAATTATGTATGTGTAGATAGTATTATGGCTATTCAGTCCCTATTATTGTAAGAACATATTGCATATTTTCATCAACCACTGAAGACAACTACATGAAGATGGTGATTGAGCTAATGTCAGATGTAATTACCTTGGAATGGAAAATGTATATTTAATTATGTCTATTATAATATATGTGTATCTGGCCATTGGCCTGGGATGGATTATTGAGTCATCACACCAATCTATTGACGATGACATGAATCATCCTCTTGCCGTCATTGGATAATGGCCAAAATGAACTTTTAAATATGCTACTGGATGATTGTGATATTTTTAAATAGTGTATACAGTAGATATAGAATTCATACATGTTTACTCAAAGAAGTTATAGCTGCAAACACAAAATAGCAGTAAAATCTTCGTCTGTGGCCCCCTTGAAATCCATCTCTCCGTTTTCATCGTGGAAATCTTTCAAATACACTCTTGCAATTTCCGTGAACCCTAAGTTAGTTGCTGCTTTTCTAGTGTAGGGACTTGAAAATGCACTTTTGCATAGAGGATACCCTTTGGCTTTGAGCAACTGAATAGATCTCCGATACATTTCGGTAGCCAAACCCTTTCCTCTATATTCCCTTGCAACAGAAGCCAGCAAAAAGTTCGCCAAGTAGTCTATTCCGTATCTTTCATAAATATTAGCTTCCTTGTCCAACTTTGTTATCAATTTGATGATCTTTTTGTTCCCTTTCGACTTAATCTCGTATTTCGACCAATCATCCGTTTTTCTCGACGTAAACGTCAACCGCAGTGCTGCTATCTAAAGTAGTAAAAGTACGTACGATGTAATTAATCAGTAATACCAAGGAAGCGCCACTGCACTGCATCATGTAAAATGTTATCATAAACGAAAGCATCAGGTCCAAGTGTCCAAGGTCATTCATTTAAACACATAACAAACAGCAAAGTCTTCACATTTTACATGCATATAAACTACCTATGGTTATTTTGTTGAATAAAGAAAGTGCGTTAAGGGTGTTAACGAAATCTTATTACTTCTTTGAGATCTTTGTGCCAGGCTATGAAGCTCGTGTCTTCTTTAAAGGCTAATCTGCAAATACTTTCAAAATCTTCAATGAAATCCTCATCAACTCCAGCTAACTTTCCCATGAGTTCGTCTGTGTACCAATATTTTCTCAAAAATACGAAAATTAATTCATGATCCGCTGGTGTAACGAATTTGAATTCAAATTCTTTCCAGTCTCCTTCAATGTCTGTCATTGTGCTATCTACTGGCCCTGCTTTGGCTAGAAAACATTTTCAAGCAGAATATTAGCGAAGAGTTCTAGAGAGTTATTTATAAATGACAAACGATGAATTAGTTAAAGTTCTAACCTTATGTGTCGCTGGAAGGGAGGAAATAGGTATACAGGTTGTAGAAAGAAGTCTTCACTGTAGACACACGAGTAGCTTTATTACTATCACAGAAAACGAATAATAAGTCTCAGCGAAAGTATTACTAATATCAAAATAATTATCTCTGTGATGAATTTGTGAAGTGCAAGTTCAGTTCTTCAAGTGCATTAGATAGTGGTGTAACTTGGTGTGGGTATTGGTAGCTCGAATTATTGTAGTCTATTCTATTCTATATTATATGTACGAAAAAACACCAAGAACGAAACCTACTGAAGTGTGAATGCAAATGGGAAGACCTATGGGTAAAGCAAGAAATATAAGTGCAAGTGGTATATACAATACAGGTACATTCGTACATTACATGCAAGCTGCTGTACATTGTGCAGTAAGTATTTACAGTACAGTACAGTACAAGTACATCATCTATTTATCTGTGTCGATAAACGTAGGGTATCTCGACTTACCTACTCGACTATTTTCGCTCCGTCGTCTCAGTACTTATTTGACTGATTGTATTTATACTATTCATTAGATTTAGATACTTGCGTTGCGTGTATGCATGCATTCGCCAAGATTAGATTAGGAAAACAGATGCTGTGCTAACCAGTATCTATAAAATACTCAAATTCGCATGTAGTGAAATGATGGTGCATGAAGAGCATGCTTTGCATGAGTATGTATTATGTGTAGTACCGATAAGGATGACTGCTACTAATACGAACATATTCTTAGTACATCTACATTCTTAGTATTTCTTATTAGCAGTTTAACTTCCTATTTAACCCTACATGAACTACTGAACATTAAAGGATTTATTATGTTGGGTATTACATACTTATTTGCTATTCGGTTACTTCATACTTCGTAGTAAATCGTTATTGGGTGTTATATTTTACATTACGACTTGCTGAAATGCTCACACAGGCAAAAAAATAAGCATATGATATAATAGGAATACCTAGCAAAATGAACGTCCACGGTCCATCGATATGCTCAACCAATACGCAATACCCAGTAAATCTGAAAATTTTTAGGTAGGCATCTTTTTCTCTTTATGTATCGTTTCCACGTAAGGTGCAGAGAGTTTTGTATATGATAATTTGCAAAAAATTACCGAGTACTCTGAAAAGTGACCTACGACATGGTAAGTATATACCGTGGCGCTATTAATAAGTATACCTACATATCCTTACATTTACATAGGACAGTGGAAGCGATTGTAAAATATTTTAAATGATTGCTAATCGTTTTCTGTGTCGATATCCATCTCAAGATTAATGACATAAAACTTCAGGCTTTACTGGCTTTAAGTCATAAAGTTTTAAAGTAAATATTATAAACATGGCACATTGCTTTAATGTCCTATAGTACATTAAGTATAATATGGTTGTGCACTTTTAATTAATAATTGAGTAGCTATAATTTCGAATATCATAAGACTTGATCAGGGCCATCTACGTTGACATGCAACCTTGAAAAGTTTAGTTTCAATTGAACACGGTACTTATAAACAAATACCCTCATCACAAATGTGTTAATTATGTTTTCTCTTATCGTTGTCCGATTGCTATGTATAACCATGAGTTTGCATCGTTGGTGTGTGTGTACAAATCTTAAAATAGTCACTAATAAAGTAATAAAACAAAAGGTTCCTGAGATATAATTTCCACGAGATACATGTAACCAAATATATAATTACATAACGACACCATCCTCATCATCATTCTTCTGTCGCTTTTGGGGTCTCATCTCAGTTCGATCTCAGTTTACATACGGTTGCGTTGCATTTATAATGCAATTACCTCCAGCCTCCAACTCAAAAAATCCGCTCATGAAGATTAAAAATGTTTCCATCCATTTAATTATGTCTATAGATTATAAAACATTATATCCATGTAAAATCTTGATATTCTAACCTAAAACACCGTTACTTGGCGAATTAGTAATTTGCGATGCTAATATTATAGGTAGGTATTGAAATACATTGCATTTATCGAAACAAGTTTTAAGCCCATAATAAACGAATATGCTTGTAAAGTGCGGAGAACTCACACTCCCGCACTCCCGCCCTCACAACGGGAATAATTAATATATTTTATGTCAAATAGTTTGTAGCTTGTGTACAAGAAAGTAGTAGTCCCACTGAAAACAAGTTCTGGGGATTCCATTTCAGATTTTATTTCATTGATTTAGTAATAAAAACGGTATAACAAACAACAATATTAACATTGGCAGCTCTCCGGTAGATATAATTAAAATATTTATAAAGGTAAACAGTAAATATTCTCACTTTATGATATACTCTAGTGATTCCGTGTACCCACGTATTGATAAGAAAGGAATAATAAGTATCAGTTTCGAGTTTCGGGTTATCTAAACTAATGCTATGTGTAAAATATGTCCTTACATTTATAACTGTAACAGTAAGTATCAAGTACTTATAGAACTTCTGTAATCAATCAAGCATCACATTATTAGCATTTTCCTATTACAAAGTATCTACTTACTCTAAGCACTACTTTTAAATGTCTAGGTATATATTTTTATGTAAATATGTTTCTTGTTACCAATGTTCACATGTTACACATTAACACATTCTTTTTATGAGGAATCAGCTTCGTATTGTGCAATTGGCAATTATACATATGAAGTGGTCGGTTTAGTTTGGTTTCCGTAATTCGGATCCGACATTCTTGCATTATCAGCAGATATAGAAACAATTTATTTATCTTTTAGTTTTTGTAACAATTTGCAGGATGCACTTTATTAGTGCGTCTTTTTATGTAGGTAGGACGGACGGTATAGATATTTTCTCTTTATTTAGGTATAGCTGACATTTGACTTGCAATTAAAATACCTGTAATTCGCTCATACATAAGTACATCACATCACACTACATGACAGGACATGGCTACAATACTACTAATTAATAGGCACTGTATTTTATGTGGTTTACACTAAAACACTTGCAGATAATTAATATCGGTTCCAGATAACACACATAGTATTAATGTAGTTTATAGTACACTTAATATAGGTATTCTGCATTATGCACACTCAGTGTACGGTTTACATCATTATTATCCTACATATCTATGTATATATTTTATTACAGTCAGTTACAAAGAAACGTTTGCTATTACAGCAGAACTGTGAGAATGCAACACTTAATTGCTGTACATGTTGATTTAAGATTCACACACATTTCTTTAACATTTTTAATACTTTAAATCCACCATCCATGGCTGCAACGTGGTACCGTAGATTGTACATAAGATTCTTGCATGCAACATTTCATTTTCGTTCAAGCAAATCCTTCAGTCCGAATGGTGCCATTACCATTCCTAACACCAAGACCCATATTTTCAATTTCTTTTGCTGTCTGGTTGCTGTAAGACTCGTCAGGAAAGTGGGATAGCAATTCTTGGAGTTCAAGATGCAGATAATGCTTCGTGACTAAATCAATACTCTTCTGGTCAGGCAAGATATCTTTATTTGCGTAGATTGTGTAACCAACTTTTCCGTTATGGGTGTATACGGCAGCAGCTACGGCTGTTGAGAAAATAAAGAAAATAAAATCTTTAACTGTTTGTTAAGGTTAAATGGACACTACCAGTACCGCAGTACCTATCTAACTATACAATGACAGAAAGACAATAATCTGCCCACAGATATAGATAGGTGCTTACAAAAATGAATTCACAATAGCTCTCTCTCTCTCTATACATAATCGAGCACCTTATTTTGGTAAGATCATTTTACAAGGTATTTAAATAGTCACATTCGTACATAATTACCTTGTACACACCTAACTAATATCATAGCATCCTTAAAATCCTCACGCGGCCCTCTATGCTATTATGACGCAATCTTTACGATAATAAGATAATTCAACATGAGTTCTACGTCCACACACCTTCACAAGTTCACAGATTACAAACATTGGTGCATACAATACAGCTAGTGTATAGATATGAATGATTGCATGTTTTGTATGTATATATGCCAGTTTGCCAGAAAAAGTTAGGTAGTTTATTTGTGTATTTGCAGAGATCAGGATAGTAATAATAGGTACATAGCTTACTTTTAAATTACCTTGCAAATACCACCGCTATTACGGAACAAGTACAAATAACCTAGCCGTGAACATAAATGCGAGATTTTCAGAGGAATCATTTAGTCGCATGCAAAAGTGCTAATAGAGAAGAATCGAAGTAGTATGGATATTATATCTAGCGTATTTCTGTTGTTTTAATTCACATTCTCAAATATCTTAAGCTGCAATTAAATGCAGTTAATTCTGAGGACAACTTCGTCCGTACTCATAAGAAGGCTATGGCTAACGACTAGATTGGATTCAATATTGGATTTGACCTGTTGTGTGCACATATATAACTACCTAAACTAAAAAAACGCCATTACAATATATCTACAGATACATCAGGTTAAATAACAGATGTGACTTCTTATTTATGTGACCACGCAATAGTAAGAAAGTGTACTTGCTATGTATTCCAAGGGAAACGCTACACAAGCAAAAAGTACAGAAAAACTCATGAATTCGTGTCAAAATAAATTATGTTCACAATTTACACATCACTCCACACAGAAAGTATACTCACGTATATAGTGGATGGGTAAGATTACCTACTGATCAAAAGTTATATAAGCCAAAACGTCTTATTTAGTTAACCACAAACTACCTTGTGATGTCGTGGTGTATCTGTGTAGGCGTACAACAAAACAAGCATCTGTCTCGTAAGTAGGTAATAATATTTGTATGCATGGACTATTATTATTATAGCCATACCTATTACAATACCAGCTCATTGTCAGCAATTCCAGATATAGTTATTTTTTTCTTGACACGAAGGTAAACAAGGAATGGATATTTACTTAAATCCGGCAATAGTAAATTAGTAAACAGAAAGTACACCATTATGCTTGTATTGCAGAATTGCAGTACTGGTTTGGTGGTAGTAACGCGTTTAATATTCATTTCACATCGGCAAAATTTGAATAATTTGAAATTTTTATAATCATGAGACAGAGATTTTGAAATTCTTCGCAAAAAATTCCTTAGCAGGAAATTATGCATGCACTACATAACTTAAATGTCAGCAAAATAGTTGGCAAAATCTCATTACATCATGGAGATAAATAAAATTATAAACTTGTTACTTTTTTACGGCAGCAGTCAACCATGCTTAATAATATTCATGAATGTAATTAGGTATTGTTGAAATAATTGTCACAGCAAATTCTTTAGACTGTAGGTTTGCTAAGCTAAAAATTTGACAAATTGCTAGAGGGTTCAATACTAGTTACATATTTTAGTCCTAATTGTCCATATGTATGACATGCATCTAATTATTAGTTTCCATACTATCCTATACAATGCGCAATATGCATTTTTACTGTAAATGAGCCTGGTAAAAAACTAAGTAGTTATCTCAACAATGCGAAATAAATTCTGAGACCTGAGAAGGACAAAAATAATGGAGTTGAATAAGATCAAGAGAATCTGAATGAAATAATATGATAAGAACTTCTATGCGTATATCGTGTATACCTATGTCTATATATTATAAGTAGGCATATATATATAGTATTTGATCGCTAAAGCATAAACACTTAAAAAAGAGCGTAAGAAGTTTATAATGGTTTTTGTGCATGTGCATGCAGTGCTGTATTTAATGTTTTTGCAGGAAACGGCCCATTAAATTTCTGGGAACTAGGTGTAGGATGGTATACGAATATTATGTACATGTCAAGAAAAACACTACCAAACAACAAACAATTTTTTCTTTCATTGAAGTTCATCAAGAGCAAAGTTTTTGCTAATAGATATAGACACTTACCACTTTGTCTCCATTGCAATCCGAACACTTTCCAGAGTCCAATCACTCTATGCCCGAAGACATCCGCCTCTTTTTCATAAGCAGGTATGCTCGTAAAACCCATGCTTGTTCCAAAGTTTACAGAGAAGAAAATCTTGAGAATGGGATAGGGAAATAATCTGAACAGCGGCATGTGATTATGTAGTAAATGCTCAAACTGAGATTGCATGTATTCTCCAAAACTTTTTTCTGATTTGTATAAACGATCCAATGCAGAAGTTGCGGCTTTCAAAGGCATTTTGAACAATCCAACTCCCCTATTTTTAAATATGACCATGTTATTAAATAATCATTAAAACAGGAAATAATAGATGTTTTTTAAATTGAGACGTATTTACATGTTTGTAAGTTTGTATGTTGCTAATAAAGGAATTAAACGAAAGTTTCTCACCAGTGATTACACATCTGACCACTAAGTGGATGGTTAGGTTTTGGTAATGAATGCATGATGCTGACAAAATTGGGTATTTGGTCACTTTTTTTATGATCTGTGAAGTATCGGCGCAAAGCACCAGTCATAAGGCACATCCCAACTGTGGCAAAATGAGTATTAGTAGCCCGTCGGATAGTTTTCATCGCCTTCAGTGGAATTGTGGTCATGGACATAACTCCTGAAGAATGCTGTTTCCTAAGGGTGAAATAATCCTTGGTCTGAAACCCGTCATGATAAAGAGTTGCCAAAAGCTGGGGAGTCCTCAGTGTTAGTGAAGCCTGGAAAGTAAAAACAGATATGTTACATTTTGTTTACTTCGTAATTTCAAACGCGTGTTCAGAAGGACATGTTGTAAAATAGTTGCATGTACGATTAATTATTCTGGACAAAAATGACAGGAAAAACTTGTTTGACAACATATTATTTCTACGATGGATTAAAAAAACACTTTGCTTGCCGAAAATTGCTGCATTTTATTTTTGTAATAGCTTTGGTTTTTATGATCACGACTCTTTTCAACCTTTCAAGTAGGTAGTGCATATGAACCTAACCTACATTCAAGAATTCAATGTTAATAACAGTATCAACAAAGTTGAATAGTTCTTGTTATTAATGTTGGACCTTATCCAGCGTAACTTCAATGCTTGAACATGTTGTTACTACATTGAAAAAGGAAAGACGACTTAATTTACATAAATTGCAGTGGGCAACCAGTTCGCAATAAAAGTGCATGCACCACTCGACTCGTCTGTTTTTGCCAAATAGTATAAACTATTGCAGCCAACAATTTCTATATAAACTCACAATACATACTAATATATTCCCAAACAATGTTTTTGTTATTGGGAAGTTATTTATTAGCACTCTTTGAGTTTGGTAATGTCTGCCTAAACATTTGCTAGCTGCTGTATTTCCATAATTACCTATCAAGACTTTTTTCAAAGATAAGTAACTACCATATTAGATAAGAAAGATCCTCCTTTTTAGATTAAAGTTATTATGTAGGATAGATTCACATGGAGTAGGTATGCAAATTATATAATTCTATGGTGTTCTAGTTCTAGCTATATTATTATGGGATCTAAAAGGATCCCTGTTCGACAAGTTTAGACCGCCATTACATTTTCACTCAACCTACGACGATAAAATTACCTTATACACAACTAGGAAGTGTAATGTTGATTTAGGAAAACGAGAGCAAAATGAATGAAATGATCGACGCAATGAAGATTATAGCCCATAAATGCGCACATGGTACTTAGCGTACAACACGCATACATGTCTTTCTAATTTACTGAATAGAGTACAACATTTTATAGATGAGAATATAATTGGCAACCTGTTACAAGTAAGTTCTTCATTCTGACACATTCTATATTAGCCGGTAACTTATATGTGGAAGGAAAATCTTATAGAGAATTAAAACTATCTCTTATCATAATCATGCTACAATGTAAACAATAGTTCTACTACACACTACACATGCTCTTTGAAATACTTAATGAAACGTGTACATTAATGAGACAGAAAGATTCTTAGATCTAGTAAATCGAGATAAAAACAAGCAAATGCCTATTTTGTCGTCACTAACAGAAAAAAGTTAGAAAGAATTATATTTTTCTTGTTGAGCAGCACTTACAGACTTTTAAAGACATAAGCAATTATGTATATACGCGGAAATGAATCAACGTGTTCAAATAAGTAATCTGCTATACGATAGCCAAGATAACCCTATTTGGGTTTTGCCGTTATTTAGCTTTCTGTACGATGTAGGCAGTATGTAAATGGACAACGAAATTTTGGTGACGTTATGTATGTAAATTTAATACTAAACCCGATTGGAATCATCCCATATATAAAGAAACGACTTGCTCGTATGTAGTGAGTTATCAATTTTTGTTTTTGCATGATAAGTTATAACAAGTTACATTATCACGATTTATTCTTTTGTCTCTGTCATTAACCTGTTAAAGTGCTTGCCCCAAGCAAACACATTTTCAAAACTCAAAACTTGAAAGTTAGATATTTTGTTCGTTCTACAATTATATATACCTATGTTCGGACTTCCCAGGTCAAACTTTGCAGAGGCGTAAAGCATTTCTCAGAAATGCAGCACAAGGGAATTCATAGTACTCATGTATCTGAAAAGTAAGACGCGTTTTTGCACTCATCTTTGAGTGTTTCAATTTACTCGGACATAAAAAAGGCGAAGTAGTAAACACAACTACATTTTTACGTCAAAAATGATCATAACATCTCTTAAAGGTAGAAGGTAAGCACAAAAAATAAATTTACTAAGACATTCCACTCACTAGAAAGATACAGAATTTCAGGGTAGCTTAAGAATTGTTTTGGTTTCTAGCTCGGCTTAAATATCGTAAGTAAAAAGGTGCTCCTTTACGTTTTGTGTATAGATTGGCGAATAAAAACGAAATGATCTCATGCATTAAGTGTTGTCCATTGTTGTGCTGCAGTGGGCAAAGAAGTTTTAATTCAGGGCCAAACTATTATGTTAGGCTGTGCAGCTCTGGCTTCCTTATAAGTAAACAACGTGCAAATTTTTAGTACTGTGTAATGCTGTAATACATCAAACTAAAATATCATGCATAACATTATAGGTAGAGTGTAGAGACATTTTTAGTAGGTATCATACGCGTGTGGTTATACTACCACGATGGATCTATATTCGCTCTCAGTTTAAGAAGTATGGGGGTGAGCAAAAAAAATTAATAGATGAGTAGCAAATTTTTTCATAGCTATTATTGTATTTTAAGTGTAGATTATTCATAAGATGGTAATACCCAAGTACGTGTATCAAGACAGTTTTTAAGCAATTCAGTGAATTCATAATGGGATTTACTGATAAATAATATACAAAGCTCTTCATTGAGTCTGCTTATAAATAATAAACTAATAGCTCAGTTAGAGGCTAATATTTTGTCATTATAGAATAGTGTGTAATAATGGATGCACTAATGCCAAATCACTTGTGTGCATTACGTTAAAGTCTCCAGCTACGGTATAACCTTTCCTACTGTCTAGAATTGTGTCTTGAAGGCATATTTAAAGAAAGGAATGGGAAGCATTGGCTTCAATGACATTGAATTCAGATGAGAATTTTATGCTAATCAAATCTTTGTTGCTCCTCTTCTGTGCTTGCCTGCATTCCCCAAATGAAACAGAAATGAAAGATGTTTTTGCTGCCTCTGGTTAAAAGGATTTTCTGAGAGACACATGCCTGAAATGTACCTGATGATTTCTTCAGTTCATCCCTATCCCTATGGTTCATCCTAATATTTCAATTGCAATTTTAGCATAACTCCTATTAGCAACACGATATCTGACTAGCCATACTCCTAAAAAATATTGCTCCCGTCTTACGTGGCCTTTCAGGTGTCTATTGTCTTTATTGAAGGTGCTACAGTGCTACCTATATATATTAGTCTAATGGGCAATCCACATTCATTTTCCTGCTTAGTTCTTATGCTGAAGTTTAATTTAGCATCTATAGGTACCTACTTACCTACCTAGATAGTTAGCTATAGTTATTAGCTGCTACTGATCTCTTGCTGTGTTCGGTTCCCCATCTGGTAATACCCTTGGCTAAACAATGAATTGCACATTGGACTTCCAGAAGGTTATTCGTATTGTTTGCAGTACCTTAAACTCCTTTTGTCAGCTTAGATATCTTAAAAGTCGTGTCCTGACTGAGCTTAAACGTACCAAGATGAATAAGCTTAAAATAGAAGACTTTTTTGCTAATTTTGTAATTTCTGTGGCGTAGCGTGCACTGCTTTGCTATTGCCTATTTTAGCCAAATTGTCAATTCAAACGGGCATTTAGCACGAATTGCTAAAACAAAGCCTACTAGAAATTTCCAAAACATCCATTGGAATATCTCCAACTTTTACTATTTTAAATGAATAAACGACATCTTAACACAATTGCACATCACTTTACACAGAATTTAACATTATTTTCATATTATCCTGAAGGATACATCTCACTAAATGTTAGGTATAAATGTATGTATAGGTGCCTAGCTTTATATACAGGGTTATCCATATATATGTCCCACACTT
>JABASI010003212.1:0-17181 GCA_019776505.1 Tomocerus nigrus | reverse complement strand
ATCGTAAATATGTGAATTTAATTATGTAAAAGAAATCAAAATGAACCAGTCGGCGTAGTAGTAAAAGTTTTATTGGCATTTAGCTTATTTGATTTACACTTAAGCCTAGTAAAGCCCAGCGTGAGACAAAATTTTACTGCGGCCATGAAGAGGATGGCATTTGAGATGCATTTATGCGGCGAGAGAAACTAGTTCAATATAGACGCATGCTATAATGGTAGTAGTTTAGTAAAAGTGTTAAGAGGAACTACAATTACAGAGCGTAACTTTAATGGCGACCTTCAAAATATCAGCACATGCTGAGCATCTTGACAAATACTTATTTAAGAAAAGGAAAACAAAGTGCAGTAAAAACAAATTAGGGTTTACATATAATGGGGCTCAATGTGGTTCAAATTACACCTTCTAGCTAACTAGTAAGATTATATTATTAGTATAAACATTAAGTAATGCATGTATAATAATGGTTTATACCTATTTGCTGACCCATATTCTTTGTCCGGTGACTATGTATATTTAACTTACATAAGGGTCCATTCAAAATATTATAAGACTCCTCGCTGTGTTTTCTTTAAAATATAGCTCTACGTAGTATTATTATATTTAATAGGGTTTGCGAAAGGCCTGAAAAGCCAATTACGGTGAGAAAATATTGTGTTGGAGCTGAAATTTCCATGCACACATCAGAAGGAAGTTTTTATATGTAAATATAATATTATTTGCATTTACATAAACATTTCAAGCATTGATGTTGATAGCTATTAGCTAGCTACGTATATCTGTACTTTTGTTCCTTTCTTTCTTCATGAACACGATCTCATGTGGATCAAATGTAAATGGAAAATACTGCAAACATGTTAGTAAGAATAGAATGAATTATTATACCAAAAACGCTTTCTACTATTGAAAGGGAGTTGGTATATAATCTAATACCTACAAAGTACATCAAACATAGTGGTTAACTTAGCACTACCAAATGCCATCATAACTTCTTGCTCAACAAGATGTGTACAAACAAAACAAACTGGTCCAGAACAATACCACCGTCACCATCACGTCGTGATGCTCATCATCATCCTTTTTGAGAATATTTCCGTCGCCGCACACTAACACTATATTTTCTTATGTACGGTAAAATTCAGCGGTATTAGCCATTAAAATTATCATTTCCTTTTTACCCCCTTCCCCCACCCAAACAACCCAACTCTTGAAAAGAAACCATGAAACCCCTTTGCAACCTACATGCTTTTTAGTGTCAGCAATATGTATCATTTGACATTATCTTAGATTAAATTATAATACATCTCTTGTCATGTAATAATAAGTTCATTTTAATTTAGGTATATTCATTATCACCTCCACCTGTCATCATTAATACAGTAAGACAGCGTAAGTATTTAAAAACTTTGTGAAAATAATAGTAAACAAAAATATTCTTATCAAAAATTTGATATTTGTGAACTGCTAATGCATAACCACGCATGACATAAAAATTTAAGCAGGTATTCAATGCAGTTTCAAAAATGGCTCATAGCCATAATTAGTGCAAATAAGCATATTATGACTAATGCATTTATTGCATCTTTGATCCATGGGCCATAATACGCTCATGATGTAGTAATCTAGTAATTATTACTTTGCACAGCATAAATTATGTGAATTATGTATCTCTTGCGTTTTCCAGTTCATAACGGCATATCCGGTACTATTTTTAATAGGCTTCTAGAAAAATGTTTATCTGGATTTTAATTAGATTGTTAGATAGTACTTGTAATAATTAGACACATGGTTTTAATGTTTTCCTATTTAATTAGTAAATTGCCGGATTAGGTATAGCTGTTTCATTAAATTCGAGAGGTTCACAAACAAATACAATCATGTGCGTTGTTGCACCAGGATGTACTTATATAATATGGACAATAGGGACCTACTGGTTAAGTAGTGTCATAAAAATAGTTGCATGCTGTTAAATTATTGTCGTGCAACTGTGCAATGCAAGGTGTAAGTATAAAAATGTGCATAGTCTGTTCGTCCAGGACGGTTTAGTTTTCATTTTGTGCGGAATACTTAGCTCTGGTAGTGGCAGACCTCGGAATACTTACTGAAGCGTCAGTCCTTCCAAATAATTATGTTTAATTGTGTTATAATGTCGGATCCACGCATGTCGAAAGCACAGCGGCATTAAATTGACTCCCTGTAATTGTGTAATAATGAGTGAGTTTGCAGGCAATTGTACCAGGGTAATTTATATTGACCAAGGATAAAATATATTATACTTATTTAAAGGAAATTAACATATTTTTCTATTGTTTGATATCATACTACTAACCATACGGAGCCGATTTTATAGAGCATAAATTTACACTGGCAAAAATAAATGTGCCCATTGGAGCTTAATGTTTGGAGTGTCTTAAATCCCTAAATAATATCTGAAAACATGAATCAAGTTTCCCTTAATTTTATTGAGTACATTTTGCAAAATATACGACAGAATGGGACTATGTTTCAATTAGCAAAACGATAATAAATCCAAACTCAGAATTATGGGATTTAAAATAATTCCCAAAAATTATTTCATCAATTAAAACGGATATTAAACATTATGTTGTAACATAATGTTTACTTACATGCATTTGTGTAGATTGTCGAGTATCTCTGAAAGCTTAACTTACCCACAAAGCTCTTGACCCTACATTTTCGAACTCATCTCATTACAGTATTGGTCATCCTATAATTCCCCTCCCCATTGAACCAAGTATTGGCAGGAAGGTGGTGTGCAATATTATTGCATTGGAAACTTTTTTTCATATCATACAATAAGAACATCGAAGCCTGACCTACATAGAAATGTTATGTCAAGGATTAGGTAGGTGCAAACGAATTTAGTTTAGAATGATTTATTTTTCAGCACTTGTTGTAGTAAACTGAGCATGCTTGGATGTTTAGCCAGCGACATAATTACAGGATTTAGTTTTGTGAATACCTGGTTGTTTGTAGAGATCGGAAGTTTTGGCAAACCTACGTTGTCTCATGGAGTGAAATTAGACTTGTTCTGAATGGGAATGGGTTACTCTCTGAAATCAACGGTTATATATTATTATTCAGAATATTTTACATGCCTTCTACCAGTTCCACCGCATAATGAACACTTCCGTAAGTTTAAGGAAAAAGATTTCAACATTTTAATTAGTAAACAATATTCTCTGCCTTTCGAAGGATAGAAAGGTAGCTCGAGTTTTAGATTATTTTAAAAAGGTTATTCAAACCATGTTAGATGTTGGCTGATAGAAAATGCATATCTGCTTAATTGATATGTAGGTGAAGCATGCAATCCAGATTAGGATTAGGACTGTATAAAAACCTCGTGATTTTATACAGCGAGGGCCAAGTTTTTGGAAGGCTGTTAATTCGTCCAGTGAACTGAAATAATAAACTAGCTGACGGAATAACTACATGAAAAGTAAACTTAGAAATACCTACACGGGAGCATTTGAGTGCAGAGAGGATTGAATGTGTGTTGCTAATAAATCTCAAAATAATTGTGCAGTTAGTAACGAAATGGCAAATAGAAGCAGAGAGTGGTCGAGCCAGTATTTATTTAGTGTGCTAAAGGAGTTGTTACAACACCTAGAATTCATAGGAAACAAAGGAGCAAACACCCGTGTCGATTTATTTGATGGTCTGTCAGTCTGTCTGCTTTCCTGAGGTCTGGCCGGACTAGACTGCTGGAAGTGCACCATTTTTGTAATCATAAGACTAGTTGTCTGTGGTCTTGCGTAAATTAGAAGGTAAAAAGTGAGATTGCAGTGACACTACATGAAGCACTGCTGCACGAAGAAAATGCAGAGCAGGGCACGGTGAAAATACACAGGCAGCGAGGTGTTTCCGCTATTTTACGGCCGCAAATTGGCACTAATGATGGCAACACTTGATGTTTCCTTTTCTTCATGGAGGAGAACTCGTAGCCTGTGCTTAGGACACACGCGAATACTCACAATCAGTAACTACATGTATTACCTACCAGCAACAACAGTACAGTTCATGCGACCCTGCCTTACCTATTTTTATTATTATCTTTCCTTCACAACTTACGCTACCCTAAAGGTCCATGCACTGCCCGCGGTTTATACTCCAACGCTCTCATTTATTATTTACATAAGACCTGAAAAATAGATGTGGCAGCATTTTTATAGTCAAATATTTCGAGAAAGAATCTCAAAATGTAGCTACTATTTTCAGTAAAAGCTCAATTTGACAGCTATAAATGTCAAATAATTTATTTATATTAGTAGTAACAATCCTTAATCCTAATTCTGTGACTTTACACAGAACGGTCATTATAATACTCTGATTTAGAATCTGAAAAAGTTTTGAAAAGGCGGCTATATTCGAGATTTGAGAGAACATCATAAAACCACGATGCATTGCAAAATAAAAAGAAAAGGAAGCCATCCATGCATGTAAATAAGTAAATAGTAAGAGGCCAGTACCAACAGAATTCTTACACGATGGAGGCTTCCCTCAAATATTTGTTTATAGTTGAGTTCTTTGGAAAGAGAGGCAAAGCAACGAGCCTTAGCCACCTTTCCACACTCAGTTATTCAGTTAACATCGAATATGAATTTTATTTCTTTGCTAACGCCCATATTTCTTTGATGTCCATTTTCAGTATTTGATTTCACACAGTTTCTTTAGTATGTAATAGTAGTGCTGAAATTATTTATTAATAGCCTCTCCTGTGCCACATGCATGTAGTAGCTGTATAGCAGACTGGGTAATTTCGATGGCAAAACTTTTATTTGGATGTTACACCACCAAATGTATTTCTATGGACGTAAATTATAAATTAACTGTATTTATGCCAAGTCTGAAGGATATTTGTGTGGGTTCTCAAGTGTGCAAAGGACAAACAATAAGCCTTTGCTCCACCACACTCCCTAATAGGCAGGCGACTATTTTAAAGGAACGTGAGTATTGCTGTGCACTAGAAAAGAGAATTGCTTAAGCCTAAAACTGTCTGAGTGTGTGTGGACAAGTAAGGTAAGCATCTGCTCTCATGCCAAAAATGTGTTGGCCCAGCCAAGCCAAGTCAGCCAACAGCCACAACCTCCACCGGGCAGTTATCTATAATCTTCTGCACGATGGCCTATTATTGCTCCCAATATTTGCTACCTGGCACCTCAAACAATAGAAATTATCAACTTTTCAACAAGTTCAAGTGAGAAAAACAACGACAAACACATCCAAGTACATATAAGTGGTCAACAAAGGGCCAACGATTCCAAGCCGACGTTTGCTCCTCGCTTAGCAATGTTTACACTGAATTAGGAAAATTACTCTTCTCACAATCTGTCGTTCTACCGTTGCATGAATATAAATACACCTTTCCAGAGCCGTGACTTCCACTCACAACACACTACAGATGTATACTTTAACTTACTCATATCTCATAATATACTCCCAATTTCAATGTTCATGCCAAACATTTAATGTAGGCACTGTTTCTCAATGCCAGAAACTGGTGCATTCATTTTTACAGGTAGGCACATGACACATTATACCTACTTTAACTTATTTCATATCTCATAATATACTCCCAATTTCAATGTTCATGCCAAACATTTAATGTAGGCACTGTTTCTCAATGCCAGAAACTGGTGCATTCATTTTTACAGGTAGGCACATGACACATGCTAACTTATTCAATTACTGCATTCGTTAAAAAATCAAATTGTAGCATACAATAATATCATTACCATTTCCATGACATAGAAAATTATATGCACAAAGCAGCGCATGCCGCCGCCAAAGCACAGGGTGAATGCATGCAGTTAATTTTGCACTTCCATTAGGTAGGTATACTTTTCGTTTTAGGTAATTTTTTCTTGCTAAAATTTTTAGTCACTTAGAAAGAGGTTTTTTAAGGTGTGTTCCCTTTTATTCTATGTTTTTCAGGCATTATTATGAAATGTTGCAACTTGCAAACCATAGCGTGGGCAGTGTCCAAAAAAATGTCAAAAAATTAATGCAGCCTGCTGAACTCAGGGAAGATTGAAAAGACTTTTTAGGTATGTGCAGCAGGGAAACAAAAGTAAAATTATAGTGCTACAGTTCAGCAAGACTGTGTCAGGAATAAAAAGCAAGTTGCTCTCTCCCCCTTACTTCCCTGGAATTATCTATTAATAATAGGGATGCTATGTGACGTGAGTCGGAGTGGAGTCACATCCCCAGAGACGTTTACGTGATTACTTCACTGTGAAAAGTTAGCTATCTCGTTGATAATATTATGATGACTTTTTATCTTTCTCTTTCTGTGTAATAAATTTCACCTGGATCATATTACATTAGGAATATTACGTAAGTCTAGTATTAATCACAAAGTGGCATATTGAAATCCACTTTTTTGACAGCTCTTTTCCCAATGGACAAATTCACCTCCGTGTGCTGTGAAATAAGAAACGGACTGGGCTTCTCCTTAGGGACTTCCATTTCCATGGCCTACTCTCACTCAATTAGGTAGCTTGATATAGGATATCCATCCTTCATGTATTATTATATCCTATACTATTACGATGACAATGCCAATATATTGAATAAATGACTGATATAATAATCCATGATATTCTATCTGTTGTTCTTCTATTCATTTACATAATAACTTTTATATTTCTTGTGGGCATTGTTATTCTTTAGTAAGAGATACTATTACATAGAGTCTGCCTCGTTGCTTTAGTGCATACAGGGTATATTAGTCTAACAGTGCAATGTGTGAAATGGACATCGATCGCACGCAAGTGGACTGGGCGGACTGGGCCCATCGCACCGTAAGTGTTAATTCTGTTAATCGTTGATCAAATCCACTTTTATCGATGGTTTTGAAATTGTCATCGAATAATCTTTGTACAATACAATCTACATTTTTATTTCTGATGATAATCAAAAATACAAATAATCCTAGCGATGAATACCTCTAATATTATTATTTCATGCAAATTGTCTGCCAGGTAGATGGAGCTATTTATGTTGTCTACTTCATTTAGTAGTTTTATTAGTCATTTCAAAAGTAATCTAAGTTTTTCCTACATAATAATATGCAAAATTAATTAAAATTCCATAAAGATGCAATTTTAACATTATACATTTGACTAATTTATATTTGTTGCTGATAATTTTTATGAAGAACACATGTATTATTTATTTGCAGCCAATAAAATAATGACCAATGTTCCACCGTTGAACTGAAACCTGCCACCTACCTGCTGTTTGTCTAGTTCATACGCACACTTGAATCGATTGCACTGTTAGACTACCACACATATTTATTTATTATGTACACTACATCATGTTGCCATTATGTGTTGCAATGACAGAAATGCATCATGCTTCTACTTTATACCCTCTGACACTGACATGATATCTATGAAATCAATTGGGTAATTTTATCAGCGAAGGAAAACAAGCCTTTATTATTCCATCGGTATATAGCCACGAAATAGACATTTACGTTTACATCAGACAGAGTATGAAAACTAGTGTCGATAAATAAATACGCACGAAAAATAAAATAGTGTCATATATGTGACGGAAGATTTTTTAATACGTCTGGATATATCGTTTCTAACATCGTGTTTAATATTCTCAGTTAATTTTATAAAATACAAATGTGCAATTATTACTTTTATATGTGTATAGGTAACAATTAGAAATTACTGGATCTAGGATGACTATAACATTCACTAGTATGCATATAAATTGTGATGTTGGAGGGAAAATTATCAGTCCCTTATTTTCCGAGTACAAATTAGCTGTACCTAATATGAAAGGATGTGGATGGCCTGGGATGCATAGGGTAAATGTACGTGTCTTTACAATGTGGGTTGATATTTGCTATTCGAAACAATTTTGCTAACTGAATTAGTGCTCTGATAATAAAGGTATTGATTGGAGCTATGGGTAAAAGCACATCAAAATTTACAACTTGTGTGGAAATGCAGATTGGAAGGCATTATATTATGATGGATATGAGATTGAGGATTAAGATAAATTAGGAGATGAATGGGAAGATGGTAACTATCAAGTTTACTCTAAGACAAGCACCCCATGAAAATGTGTTGAGAGGAGAGTGATTTGGAAGTTTAAGGATATGAGTTTATATGTTAGTTGTAGTGGTGGAGGCAGATATCGTACTATAATATCATAACATGTGAAATGTGGAAGAGATATTAATAGTAAAACGAGGTCCATTTTCATTCAACTCGACCATGGCACCCCATAAATACTTGAAGCGTAACTTTCGATGAATTATGATGAATAAACATATCAAGTCAGGATTCGTAGCAAGGTGCTAATCAGAGATCGTATGTTATCAAGAGCACAATTATTATTTAAAAATGTAGAAAATAAACTATAGGCACTTCCCTTGGGCTCTGCTGATTGTACCCCCTACTTATATGTAAATAATCTCTATAAAATAACTGCTCTATATAGCCTAGGTATACAGTAATACTAGTTTATTATGAAGGAGGCAGGCAGGCCTTATCGAAATGATGCGTACACGTAGGTAAATAAAATGTGTGCATTTAGGTAAGAGCAAGTAGAGAGCTAGAAGGTTTGGAGTGAAAGAGTGCTTTGTGTACTCTATAGTATCGTCCTATGAATTTTTATGATCAATCTATTTTAAATTGCTTATTGCAGGTAAGTGAGTCGAGAGACAGGTAAAGGTAGGTAGTTAGGTACATTAGGCAGGTATGTGCACCTATCCAAAAGAAAACTCCTCGATGAACTGGAAGTGGAAGCTGAAGAAAAGGTGATAATAGCATGTAGTGCCGTGAGTAGAGTGAGTGATTCTAAATTATTGTTGAATACCACCTATGCTATTATGCCTTGATTTGATTCTGCTCTGCCTTTGCCCATGATCGATTTAACTCCTCTCTGCCAGACTATGATATCTGTGTAACTCCACACAACAACAAACGAAACACACACACCACTCTCACTAACAAACAAGCTAAATATTCTGTAAACTGTAGGCTAGCAGACAGATAATCCATCTAATCCCATAGAAAAGCAAGTCAATCTACACTTGGTTATTTAGAAGGAGAGCTGAGTGAGACGATTCACATTTATTCCAGATCTTCATCATCCGACAACTTCACATCCACAATGTATCAATTTCAGAGTGAATCAGGAATTCTTGCAGGTTGGTAAACACGTAGCCTCCTTTAAAGCTGACTTAAATATATAGAGAGGGGATGGAGAGAGAGAGACATGAGAGTTTTGCATGTTTAACTACCTACACAACACAAGTACACAGACAATATAATTTCTACATAAATGAGTACACGTACAATCGGAGGAGCTGTTTATTTTATGTGTGCATAGAGTCGAATAAAAGAGCTGCTGGAAGAATAAATGAGAAAAAAACTTGAATTCACACAGACATAGAAAAAGGAGTTGAACTGAGCTCGGATATTATTTACTTATTATGACAGATTCAATTGCAGTTTGCTTGCTTTCAGTTTATTTATCTGTAGAGCCAGTCATTTGTGTAATGTAGCACTCTCTGCCACTATACGGCAATCTACATATATCTGTGGGGGATTCACAAAGACATGTCTATGCTACAGATGTGTATATGTAAATATATAAAAGATGCAATAATAAGTGTATAAGAGAGGCCATAAAAGATGTGAAGAAGCCTTAACAGTTCCCTTCTTTCTTCTTCTTTTGATGATAATTTTGCATTTAGTTTGGCAGGACTATTCCTAGCTATCTGAATGCCCATCTATCTCTCCGGACTGAAAAACAATGCTGGTTTTGTTTAGCGGAGGGAGAGGATGAGAGAATGGATGAGAGAATTCTGAGGAGTGAAAAACAAGGTCAGGTCTAGGACTCACAGAAGCATCTTGTAGGTAGACAGGTAGGTACAGGTAGGTCCATTGCTCGTTGCATTAGTTTAGCTAACAATCAGTTAGTCGATCTTCGTGTAATTCTCGACAGGCAGAATACTCAGAAAAACTAGAAGAGATGAAATAGTCAATGCAGTACCTACATGCGATACAAGGTAATAGGGAGCAGGTAATTCTCGCTGGCCAGCCAACTACAATTAACTAGAGTGTAATTTTTCGCACCTTTCGACTGACTTCATTGAGATGGAATCTCCGATATGATCTATGCATGTAAAGTTGAGCAACAAAACAACAGACTGAACACTATAAAATGCTGTTCCACCTTAAGCTAAGCAATGCACGACGTTCTCTCTCTCTCTCTCTCTCTCTCTGATTGCTGTTCGCGTAAGGAGCAGAGACTTGGTTGACTCAAACTGCTATCTCTATCTCTCTTCTTGTTCTCCAACTTAACGACTAGCTACCTATGCCATTAGCACTCATAGCTACGTTGTTGGCTACAAGAAGGAAAACTGCTTATCAGGAGCACACAGGAGGAAAACACCTACTCGAAATAAATAAAAGTGAGTGACTGGGAGAAGAAACAATACAAATCCCCCTCGTAAATTAACAAACCAATGTAGTACACTCGAGCACGTAAGGATAATATCCGCTTCTTCTTCCTTCCAATTCAACAATTGAACATGAGAATTTGCACAGAGCTGTTGTATAAGTAAAACAATAAAAGTACAAGGTTCAGCATGTGTACAAATAAAGGTTGGCACTGTGTTTTGCATGGATAATTGCAATCTGGAGAGAATTACCTGTGTGGAGAGAAGATGTAGAGTAGGGAGATAAACGGATAATATAACAGAGAAATAAATGTATAAAAATGGAGTGATGGATAGGGATGGAATATTATTATCATGTTGGGGCTAACTAACGATAGAGCGAGGCGAGGAGACAGGCGGGCGGGCAGGCTGGCTGGAACATGCAGGCAGGCAGGTAGGTAACTTGATAGATTGATGGGCCGGGATAGGGCAGTGCAGAGTGCAGTGTAGTAAAGCATTTTAATGCGAGTTCGCTGATGAATGTATGTACAGAGTGAGCTTGTATTTAGTTGTTTTAGATGTTTCTGGTGTGATGAGCGAGTTGAGGAGATCTCACATTACATCACACCCCATCATATCATAGCCGATGCCTAGCACATCCCATCTCCCCATTATTATTCCACTCAATTATTATTTGCACTGCCTCTGACACCTTGAATGTATCTACTACATCTCACGTCCACACATGAATACAGATTGACATCATCTGGGCACGACCTCCTCCTCTTTTCCCTACAAACGCTAATAATCTTCTCAGAGTTCGAGTATCTAATCACTGCCTGTGTCATCTTCATCTCATGTTAATCTCATTCCATACAAATCCTCTCCCTACACATGCATTCCTCTCTACACCAATTCACCCTCCCTTTATCTCTATTTAAATACACACATAAATATGCAGATTTACACTATTCCTTCGTCTTCCCACACTGAATTCTGCCTGTGCCATCTGCTAGACCATAATCCTTTATCTATACCAACTTTTTGTATTCCTTGCATTATATTCTAGCAGATACGTACGTACATTTTAATAGTTCGCAACTAATCTCAACTCACAAATCTTCCTCCGTCAGTTCAACCCCCAATTCACCCCACATTATTATAATATCTCATTTCTTCCTCTCAGCAACTCTGCAATTCCCTAGCCGAGTAATTATTCAACTGTTCTGCAATATTCATGATAAGATCAATCAAAAAATATCTATCGGTTAACTAAGGTTAGCATTTTTTTACAGGTGAGAAAGTTACTGACATTTACAACGAAATTTACTTCCCTTGATTCTTCTTACTTATTGTTGGACTACCTACTTGCATTCTTTTTATAGGTAGCTATGTACATAGCTACCTATTCGTCAGACAATATCATATCATTCGCAGTTCACACACACACAGTGTACATTTACAGGCATATGATTATTACATAACGAGAGGATGGATTTTTGCCTGAGTTTAGACTTGATATTAAAAGAGGATTGTCGGATGGGAAGATCTACTATGTAGGTAGTAGGTAGCCACTATTTAAGATATATTTGGAAGTAGTAAGTGTTAGTATCCATGTATCTGTTTATTTGTTGGCTACTTAGTTGAGTGTACGTGCAATTGATGTGCCACCATGATGCAGTCTTTGTAAAATAGATAAATATAAAGAGGAGAAACAACTCTGCAAGATAAATAAAGTATTCACCGAAAGAGACCAAATATCTTTAACGCCACCTGAACCTGCTAGTAATAAGTCGATCTACAAGTTTTCCTTATTTTACTACTGTATACTTGAATTGCAGACTTGATACGTGTTATTATCATCAGAAAACAATACTTATGTCTACTTACTGGCACTAACAATCTACCAAAAAATTTACCAAGGTATATATCAAGTAATTTTCTACTGAATCCTTTGTATGTACTGCACATCATGTCCCTATCTCTTCTTCCAGCTCCGTGTAATTTACACGTATAGTTAGTGTAATAATGTATTTATCTCCTCCAATGTATGCCTACATAAAATATGTAGGTATTTACGATTAGTTAGTAGGTGTAGCAGTGCCTAACTAACAGCCACCAACTTGCACCTATCTACGTTGCGTTCTTCAGATTATAACATTTTTGATTTCCGACCAACCACAACAATCCGCTCCTCGTCTTCCCTTCACCTAACAATACTCCAAAAATGCAATAAATATTGCATGACAACCCCAGCACACAACAATCAGGACGCGCAAAGAACTATTTTGCTCTTTCTGCCATTGTCTCTGTTGTTGTCTGCCCTCGTATTATTAATCTACAGACACAAAGAGAGAGATGGATACGCACTCAGATATAATATTATGTATATGAATAGGAACATGAATCGACAATCAACTGTGATACTTGCTTGTCAACATTTATGCGTCTATTCAATGCATATTTAAGAGAACAATGGAATAATAACTAGAATCGGAGGATGGACACCGAGCGAGACGTTTGCTATTCAATAGCTCCTAATACTTATTACTTTACGATCGGAGAAGAACAGAGGAGCCGGCAATAATAGTTATTCTTTTGTTAGCGACTAGGCATGCAGCCAGCCCAGGAATAGGGAGACAGATTCACTATCACTCCAAACACTAATAATCATAATATATTCAGTTCTACTTCAATGGAATTAAAGGTAGAGTGTCTAAATCTACACAGATGTTATATCTGCATATAAGGAGAAAATATTTGCAGTTGAAAAAATATTGAGATTATACGAATATTATAGAGACATGCTCTGACATACCTCTATCTACAAACTTAGCTTGCTAATATTGTACGTATAGTATTATTATTATCTTATATTAGTATAGTATATAATAAACGGTATTAAATTTAGCGTTAACTTTGACTGTGGCTCTTTGAGATGCTTGCTCACTTTTGAATATCTGTATAGGTAATAGGTAAGGCCCAGATAATTAATTTTTTTGAGGTTTGTCAACGTTAATGTCTACGGTCTGAGCTTCTGTATATAGTATACGCGTTTCACGTCACTACAAGGCGATTGACAAAAATTATATTCAATCAAAAAAATTCATTAAGTTCTGGTAAAATGTGTGCCTTAATTTACGCGCCTATCATATAAATATCTGCATAAGGGAGCTTCTCCGTTCCTTGCGCCAAACCATGACTGCCGAAAAGGACTCTCATATCGCATTAAATAATCTGCCCTAAAATCCCAATTCATTATCAATTCATTTTTAAAAAAATTAATAACAAACTATTTAAATGTGTGGTTTGAGACAGCATAAAAAATATTTGGAAATTATTTCGCTATTTTTTAATCACTATTTAATTAATTATTTTCGGGTTTTTGGAAAATTAATTATCCGGGCCTTGGTAATAGGGATACATGGAAGCTAAGTATATTAGTGTTAATAAATATTATGGTGATAGAGAGTATAGAATGGTGGAAATGGACATGTGCGTGAGTCCATGCAGGTATGTATGTGTATTATAGAGTAGATTAGATATATATCATGTTGAAATGTATTGAGAGTAAAAGTGGTTTGCTAGCTTTGAATTGATCCTCGAGTGGAGCATGTTTGTATTGAATGTATAATAGAGAGAGGTGAACTTATTTCATTGTTGCTTTGCTATATTATCCAATCCAGGAACATTCATGCATTTACAACTAGCATCGCATGCTCTATTACTTACTTTACGGACAGCTCGGATTAGATTGAGTTTTGTTTTAGTAAATATGTACTTAGTCTGGGGTGAGGTGAATGTGGGGAGTCTTCTGCTTCTGTTTTACTTCGCTCCTTTACATTATATCATGTCATAGCAGCACAGGTGTTGAATTCAACTACCTATGTAGATATCAGCCACTTTAGAGGCTATTTTACACATTAACAGTACATAAAATTCCATACAAACCATGCTATTACCTGTGGCGTAGCCATTAAGATATTAATAAGGGCGTGGGGTCCTTTAGTTAAATAAACAATATACATTTAAAAATCCACATTTTTATATGTATCTTTTTATTTGAGTAATTTTTTGGAATGCACATCCTCTTGCTACGCCCTTGGATATCAGTATTTTTGGTGTAGTGGGGCAATGAAAAAGTGTTATTAAAATATAAAGTCGGATATAGATAGATAGGGAAGAAGGAGAAGTGTTATGGTTCGTTGTGTGGCAGCGTGGCGTGGGTTATCGAAGGTGTTAAATACGGGTGTCGGTGCTAGAACATGGAAATAAAGAGGAAACAGAAAAACGTTAATAAGAACGCTTAGACACTCTGTGTTCTCCGCTTCAGTTCACTTCGTTCATGCTATTAACTTCAATTGAATTCACAAACTGCGAGAAATACTTCTCTCCTTATCACGTAACCAGTTGTACATGGCATATACTATGTCTGCAAGTCATAATAATATTATTACGACCAAGACAAGGCCTACGCAGTTAGTAAACTCTTTATATGTAGGTAGATGCTATTTATAATGTGCCCAGACTCCAGAAACTATCTGGAGAATTAGTAGTAAATAAAGAATTATATTGAGGTTGTCAGTAACATAATGGTACGTAGCTATTGTAAATATTGTAAATATTGTAATGTGGTACAATTAAAGTAGGTAGGTAGCTCCAGCCTCTAAAACCGATGGAAATAAAGAAAAGTAGCAAATTTTTATGGGGAGGCAGTGCAGTGTGAGTAGTTTGTAAAGTGAGTATAGAATTTCAAAAAGGGAGAACGTTGATACGTAGACGTACATATGTACTTGAGGTATAGATGTCTATTTAAACTCATGTACACTATGCAATAAATGTTGTCTTGTAAGTAATAGCCAGTAAGTATCTATTCTCTTCTAGATACACAGATCTTATTGTTGTGCATGTGTATGAACGAAGTAAAAAAATCTGAGTCGTCGTAGGGCCTGTTAATAGTTGGGTTAGCTAGGTAGCTGGTTGAAATGAAGTTGGGTCGAAACAAGTAAAGTTGTTTGGTTGAGAGTGGATGGAAGTGGAGGAAAGGAAAGCAATAAGTTTGATGATGATGGGGTGTTAGGAAAACCAACAAGAGATTTAGATCGGACAGGAGCAGGAGCACCTTGAGCAACATTATTTATTTATTTATTTCTACCTGTGCATTTTCCCTGGCACTCTCTCCTTGTTTATTAGTAGGGAAGGCACTCTGAGTGCACCTACAACATTTATTAGGCATTTATCCTGCCTATATCATAATATTATTACCTCAAGTGCCTCCTCTCCCTCTTCACAGCTATCTCTCTAACTAAATGCCTTGGCTCCACTAGAGCTGTGAAAGGTTGGAGGTGCTCTGCTCTCCTGACATTTAATAAGTCCACTTGAGCGAGTCTCCTAGGCTTTGCCTGTCTTCTTTTTCCCTTCTTTTCAGATGAGATATGAATGTGACAGCGGAAGAATTATCTCGGCGCTGATACTCTTGTGTAGTTAGGACAAGAGAACATGTACGTACAACATTCAGTTAAATTCAATGGCTTGAATGTCTCGTAAGTAATAGTAACTCTCCTAGTCATTGACGACAAGTTAATTTCCACAGTTGACGGACACTACTAAGCTCAAATGGTGCAACAATCCAACAAAACTAAAGCAAACATACTTAAGTCAATCTACCAGAAACTGTTAACTATGTTTAATATTTGAGAATAATAGGCAACGGCCTGTCGGAAATGAACTTTATTGCCTCTACATAAAATCATGCCTGGCTATGTGCATTTCATTAGCTAGTCCTTACAGATTTCACAGATAACGCCTTACCTATAATAGCATCTACTATCAAAAGGCAAACTGTTAATTCAACTCCTTCCCCACTGCACTACCTGCATGGACCTTCTATTTTAATTTGACGCGTGTAAACTATTTACCCAGAAGGAATGCTGGCTAAACAGAGCTCATTAGTTATTTATTCTCCCAAATTTTGCGGACACCAATTACCGGTTTCATCGATGTGACTGCTAAGTCACCTAAAATACAGCGGCTACTAGGATTTCAATGTCCATGCAGAGCAGCGGGGTGGCGACTAAGACTATGGATAGTTCGCTCAAAAGATGTCCAACATGTTCCCCCGTATCTGACCGCTGTGCATCAGAAAGTGGCTGAGTTAAGTGAGCTAATAGCTGTGGAAAAGTAGCATGGAAGAGGAATGAGTGTTCTGTGTGCACGAAATGAAAGTGTCAGTGAGATATTGATGATGAGATAAAAAGAGCGGAGAGAAACGAAACGAGGAGCCGAAGGAGTAAACAATGTAAGTGAGCTTAAGTAAAGCTTAAGCAAACAAATACTGTGAGCAATGAGCCTTTTCCTTTGTACCTGCCACGGCTCCAACTACGCTCATAAATACAATTTAGTCCGACAAAAAAGGGTTATGAATAAGCATTGTTAAACTACTTGCTCACATACACACATACTTACTTACTACTTGCCTATACCAGGCCTCTTTACCAGCTCCGTTTAACTTTCGACTAGGTAACCACTTGTACTTTACAGTTCAGTCCAGAGAGTCCAGACTGAGACGCGTATTTTATAATGTAGTGAAGTTTAATATAACGATGTTTATTATCATCTTGTACGCACCTACCTAAGCATATAATATTGTATACATTAATATCAGGGCATCGAATAGGCAGCTTTTTGGCTTTTTGCCGTTTTGCCTTTTTGCTTACCTTTTTGCCTATCAAAATGAGCAAAAAGGT
>JABASI010003211.1:0-17192 GCA_019776505.1 Tomocerus nigrus | reverse complement strand
AAGATTGACGAAAGCAGCGATTTTTATTGTTATTTAGGTTACTACGTAATAATTTTGTATAGAGGTATAGTCACTTTATTTATTTATAACATTAGCCAAAGATGCGTCTTCAACAGCATAGAGTCGAACAAGTATGCTATATGGAAAAATGATGCATATAGTTTAAGTAAATGCAGTGCATTAACACATCATTAAACTTAGCAATTAAACTACCTATTTATCCACATATCTTGCTATTTATCAGTCCATTACCAAAATTACCCACATAAATTCGTCGGGATTCCATCAAATAGCAATGACCGTTTATTTTAATAACTTTAATTTGTTGCAAAAACCAATAAAACCATCCAGGCCGCTTAGAGATTTACTTAGCTCTGATAAACCTTCAAGCAATAAGACAAGTACATGCTCCGATATATAGATTACGTTCCCGAAAGGGACAAGTATAAGCAACACTACACTTTTAGGCTGCTATGTAAGCAGTTTTCTAAAACAAGATAAAAATTCTAATCACATCTAATGATTAGCCTACATACTTAATATACATTGTATGTGTGCTTCACTAAGTAGATTAGCATCGAAATAAGGCAACAATAAAACAGCTTAGGTTTTCTGTAGCAAGTATTTGCTGTTCCCCAATGGCCGGTAATATTATATACTATCAATTTTGTTCCACATGTTTTAAAAATAACTAACTATAAGTTAGTACTACATTTGAGTGCATGCTCTTTTTGGCAGTTCATATCTACACAGATGAAGTTAGGTGTCTAAACTATTCGAATTAGAGAGGTTAATATCTGATAAGCTCTTGCATTTGGTTCTCCAATCAGAAACGAAAATAGATTTTTAATTTCCAACTCCACTAAATGCATGGCTATGTGTTTCAGTACTATATCTTTAACTTCTCGCGTTCGTGGGTACAACACAGGAAGCCACGGAACGAAAACTGAGGCGAAGAATATAGAGTAAAATAGTACACATTGAAACAGCAGCGCGTAGCAGGGTTCACCTAATTAAACTATTTTGAATTTTTTTAGATTTTTTTTTTGGTTTCAAAAAAATACGATTATTATTATTATTATATATGTCATCGGTAAAGATGTGTAAATGGGAATGTTACATTCTTACATTATAAAGCTTCTCTCGTAGTTATAATTTCATAAAACAACGGATGTTCATGATTAATATTAATATAGGTATGCAAGTATCATTTCAGTCATTTGGCTATTATCGATATATACTATATCATTTGGAAAACCTAATTAAGCCAACACATTCAGCGAAAGTAAGTAGCTAGTGCTAGTACCTACCTACGTTAGTCATACTACTACTGTTGGGCATTCTTCAGAAGAAGGTGTCTCGTAACGTGAATAGTGAATATTCGTGAACTAAATGCTTAAATATTTTAATATTCGAAGGTTTCATGTCTGAATGAGACACGACACACGAGTTATGGTTATGAGTATGACTTATGACATCGTTCGAGGTTGTCCTGCAAAATGGTCTTATTCCTTCTTAAACCGCAACAGAAAAATAGGTAGATGATAATATACAATCTTATTTCTTTTAAATGATGAAAACGTTATTTTGTACTTTTCATGCAATGTTTTTTACTGTTTCCGTTTGTGGTTTTATTTATAGGCCTCGCCTACCTATTACCTATGCACTAAATAATTACTATAAATTGTGTATAAAAGTATGATTCTCTGAATGACTATTTTGTCTCATGCAGGAAAGTCCTCACAATAATTTGGAACAACCGAAAAATATGTAAAAATTGAAATAATATATCTTTCCCTATAGTATATAAAAATATCATACCTACCTTAGTTATCTATTTAGTATAACTTTATAAAAGCTCCTGCTATAACTAACTCATTATTATATTATTATGCGAATTTGACTCATTCATATAGTAATTGCTAATGTGTTTACGTATACATGCATACAGATACATACAATCACTCCAATGTTTCCTACTTATGTATTAGCTAGAGGTATAGTGTAGTATATATATCCTATAGGTATCTCAGCTAGAGCTAACGTACTAACATTCCGTATATTTTCGATGGTATAGAATTACATAATATATGAATTAGAAATTAAATAATGTGTCATGGACATGGGGAAGTAGAGGAAATTCATAGTTTAAGAATTATTCCGTTATGGGCCGGTGTCTGACAACAGAAATTCGCACATAAAAATTATCTGATTATTTTCGGGCCACTGAACTTTGAATTCTTAATAATAAAAACAAATATTAATGCATATTTAAACATGCATACAGCGGAGTGTCTCATATTAACCCTTTCTCTAGCATTAGTTAATGGGCAAAGCACAATTGATACAAGTAATCCAATTTTGTTTCTGGATAATTATAGTGGCAATTCGGTTGACAGTAGTTTTGGCTATACTGTGACTTTGATGAAAAATAATTTCTTTTCCACAAACCAACAAAGTTCCTCCGTCACGGGCTGGTATTGAAAAAATTCTTACTAATTATTTTATACTGCTTGTAAAATGGCAAGTAGCAATATAGTAAATTATGTCATTTAAAAATATTTTCAGTGACAGAATGTAGTTTAGTTCATTATAATATTTATAATGTTAGGATATGGCCTTTCGTTTTAATTTTTAGGGTTTTCATAGGAGCTCCCAAAGGGAATTACATTGAACAACAACGACAACAGCGCACTCCTACAAATGAACCGGGTATTATATGGCGATGTACTTTGGGGAGTTCTGAAGAAGTTTGCGAGACAGTGGATATGCAAAGTCCCTTTTCACAATGTAAGTAACGTGTCGAAGGAAATGACACATATAAACCATATTTTTGAACCCGATTTCTTAGTTGTGCTTAGATATTTTATATTTCAAATGGTTGTCATCATTATTACAGCCGTGCCCTATTGTCAAAATACGGGTTCTGCTTATTGTCCCTGGCGGGTAAATCAGAATGGGAGTTGGATGGGAGGTTCTATGACTATGAGTCCCAGCCAATCTTTTAGAACGGGAGAAGGAAGTTTCGTTAGCTGTGGACATCGCTGGCAACGAACAGGCACTTCTAACTACGAAAACGTCGCAAATATGTGTACATAATTTATCAAATTTTCAGCGCATTGACAAAGTATTAAATGATGATATTCACTCATGGAGGTATGGTATAAGGTTGCAACTTTGCAAGTGTACCATATTAACAGAGGCTTTTTGTGTCTCATTTATTCAGTAAATGGAATATGTTCCTGGTTACCGCAAAGCAGTCTTTCTTCGTCTTTGACCAATATAAAACCCATTGCACTGATACCGCTGGGAGATGAAGGTTTACACTTTTATAGACTACTGCATTGAAATTCATGTTATAAATGTTTTTAGGAATATGGCCATAAACTATAGTCATAGAATTTATTTTTTCTAGATAAAAGATACTATCGAGATTCTTATTCTAATCAAAATGATTATGAATACTATTATGGAGAGGCTGGATTCTCATCTCATTTAACAGAGGATAATAAACTAATTTTAGGAGCCCCAGGAGTTCACACTTGGAGTGGTATGATATTATAATATTATTATCTGCTTACACTGCTTTAGAAAGACCATTTCAACGAGTTGCATAATTTCTTAAAGTAATATCAAAATAATTATTGGTTAATTTAGGAACGGTCATATACTATGATAACCCGCAAGCGTCCCCAAGCATATTAAAAAACGAATATCCGGAAATCCAAATTTTGGATTTATATGGTATTTCATTTATTATACATACTAATGAAAATGAAGATGGGTTAATTAAATTGAGGAACGTAGTATTGATAGAAATCTTTCAATCCAGGCTATTCTGTGACTTCCGGAAGGTTTTTCGAAAATTCGGAAATAATTTTCGCTGCCGGAGCTCCACGAGCGAGCAATTTATATGGCCGTGTACTTTTCTTCCAAAGAGTTTCTTACTACAATAAAAATGATATTCGTTTAGTACAGCGCTACACTCTTCAAGGCACACAACTAGGATCTTATTTTGGTTTCACTTTGTGTGCTGTTGACATTGATGGCGACAAAGTTGATGAGCTATTAGTGGGGGCTCCTTTCTCCAGTTTACCGGAGAAAGATAATTCAGCCATAGAAGGAATGGGGGATCAAGGATGCATAAAAATATATAGTTTGGTGATAAGAAAGAATATAATTTCTTAGCAATCTTATTTCACATAAGTAATACAAAATAAAATTCCTTATTCAAATATTTTTCCTCGTTAATCCAGAGTAAAAGACAAGAGCCGGATACAATCTGTTCCAAAGAAGGTGGTGCTCGATTTGGGTCTGCAATAGTCTCTTTAGGCGATATAAATAACGACAACTATAATGGTGACTTGTATGTCTCATAATTTTGTAGAAAAATTCCTGGTCTGTATTAACATTTCTCAATCTGATTGATACTAAAGATTTTGCTGTTGGAGCGCCTAATGAAAATGGAGGTCGCGGGGCAGTGTACATTTACTACGGCAGAAGAGGGGGATTTTCTTTCAATAAAGATCCTACTGCTACTCAAATCATTAAGGCTGCTGATATTGCCTCCGGGATAAATAAAAGGAGTTATCGGCAACTCTATGGATTTGGTTCATCTCTCCATGGTGGTGTCGACATTGATGGCAATGGAACACCAGGTTTTTGTTCATATAAATACATAATAGTATAAGAATTAATAGTACACCTACTGTATTTCTTTAAATTGGTTCATATCAAATGGTAACAAAAATATACAATAATTTATTTATATCTCCGCTTTATTAGATTTGGTAATTGGATCCTATAACTTGTCTAAAACTGCTGTTGTGTTCAGAACACGTCCTACCTCTAATTTAAGAACGGTTACAACATTCCTAATTTCTGGAAAGAAGGCTGAAAAGTTTAGCCGGGATGATAAGGATTTTGTTACGAAATTTTGCATTGACTTTAGGATTACACCTCGACCAACTCATGCGACGGAATTACGTGAGAAAATCAAAGTCATTCTATGTAATGAAAGAAAACTACTGTCGTTACCTACGTCGTAGCACTGAATAGGCAGTTTCTTCGCATGGCATTTTCCTCCATGCATGCTGTTTTTTTGATAAGGCTGTTTCATCAAATAAGGAATTTTAACCATTTAAAAGTAATTTTGTTTATTTACACGAAAGAATTGTGGAGTTACGTTGCTGTCGATAAAATCCATAAGAGATTTAGTATTTCGAGGGATGACAGCAGTCGCAAAAATGAATTCAATTCTGGTTTTATGACCGAGTTCTTAGTTGATATTCTAGCTGGTGAAAAGAAATGCATCTACTTAACAATGCGAAGAGAGAAGGTGCCTAATAATGATCTCCCATTAAATCTTTCATGACTTCATTGAAGTGCCTATTTAGTTTATTATAATATTTTCCTTCATTTAAAGGAATTCGAAGCGGTTATCCCAGCAAGTAGATTGCAAATCGAAGTTGAAACTCAAGTTTGGTACAATAAAACTGAAAATTTACCAATAGAGACGATCAGTTACTCTATAGAGAAAACTACAAATTACGAACCTAGGCCACGGGTTGTAGTGTCTGGTGGTAAAAGTAAGGACATAAAATGCAAAATATTAAACTGTCAAACCGCTTAGCCTTCTGCTAGATTTTAGTACCAAATGCGATAGTGTCATTGAAATGCTACCTAAATCTGAACCCCCAATTTTTGATAATTCAGAGTTTAAAGACTTTTGTACCCACTGCCCTGTATCGAAAAAACATGAACTCATGACCGAGTCCTTGAGTATTGAAAAAGATGACTGTAAGAGCGATGGAAATCCTGAGTGTGATAGCAAACTTCAATTTTCAAAATTAACCTTACTGGCAGAGGAAGTAATCAAACTAGGAAAAAATAATCAATATCCTTATGAGATTGGATCAAGTAAACGTTTAGCCTTGCGAATGGAAGTCCGAAACGACGGAGAAACTGCATATAACCCAATTGTGGAAATGAGAGCAGCATTTAACGACGAGATTCGCCCGATAGGAAAACACGGCTGTGAAAAAAAGGACGATGAAGACTATCCTTTACAGAAAATATTTCAATGCAAAATTGGGCGTCCTTTACACCGTGATAAACCGGTCACTATTAAGTCTATTTTTCATAATCATATACTTAGTAGCTGCTGGCAATTGCAGATTATGTATTCAACAGTGAACAAGCCTTCATGTAGATATGTGTTAGATATGATTGGGATCATAAATAGATTTGCGTATAAAATCAACAATACTCATTCATGATGAGTATGAGGTCCTTCGCTTCATATCCTTTTTGTGATGCCAAGAAATACAAATGTACATAAATGGGGCACTGTGAAATCACAGTTGTTGGTTGATGCCAGTCCTGATGCTACTGCTAAGTGTGCTAAGTGCTACGTGCTAGTGCAAGTGCTACATGCTACTTACGTGGTACTCTGCTGCTTGCTACTGCCAGCTAATTACATAAAATATTCCATTCCATTGCTTACTTTGTACTGCATTGTCGTAAGGAGGTAATTCTTAAGGAGCATTCTGGTAAATCTTAAGTAAATCTTAAATAAATCTTAAGGAGCATTCTGGTAATAAATGCAATTAGTTTGTTTCGTAGACACGGACACAGACAAATGTAAGTTAGATGTCTAGAAGAGTTACAGGAAAATAAGAATGTTATTACTCCTACATTTCCATAAAATGAACAGGAACTGGAGTACATATAATAAAGAAATGATGTGTTGATAATGTTACAATTGTTAAACAGATCACGGAAGAGATAGCCATAGATGTCAGTTCTCTATATGCAAGAAACGTGACGAGTTTCTTTCCAATTTCAATTTATGCTTATCCTCTGGATAAAAAGAGGATCTCAAAAACAATTAGCATTGAAATGAAAGCAGAAGCCAAAATCCAACTAACGGGTTCTACGGATGAGAGACAATCATCAGTCTCGGATACAAGCCATATAAATATTGTTCACACTTATACGGTACCTACCTAACTATTTTAGTAATTGTCGTGTACATGCTATTTGCAATTTATTATTTATTTAGTAATCAGTAAAAATTTTGTGTTACATGACAAGGCTTCATTGAAAGGGAAAAGTCCAATAAACTCCGTGACAATGAAATTTCTTCTTCCGGTTAATTATACAAGAAATGGAAAAGAGACGCAAACATTAATCTCCGTTTCAAAGCCTTCGGTAATGGTTGCATTGTATGATAAAATCATTTTAATGTAGATCAGTCAGCTACGAAGACTAATTTATTCTTGTACTATTTCATATCAAGAGTGTGGTATGTTCTCCTACTAAGGGGTCCTTCGGGGGATGGAATACCCCATCTGAATTGCATACTTTTCCATCAAATTCCGATAACTCAACTAAAGATGTTGCACTAGTTAGAAGCAAAAGAGATACGAAAAGTCCACCTCTCCAAGATAAGGACACATTGGCAGTACACTGTGATAAAGATACACATTGGAAATGTATGGAAATTAATTGTGAAACTAAACTCTCTGCTGGGGGCTCAATTAAAGTAGACTTTGTCATGCATATTGACAACGAAGTCGCAAGTAAGTAAAGAAAAAGAAATGCATGATATGCCCATACTATGCATTGATTTTAAAAAATCTGAAATTAATATTAAAATTGGGACGTCAATGGAAAATGGTTATAGTTTCTTGAACTTTTGTACAAAGGGTCTATTCTGAAGAAGGAACATAAGAAAATTGTGGTTAAGAGCAGGGGATACGTAGGAATTTTATCTGAAAACACTAAGGATTATAAAAGAGATGCAAACTCCTATACATCTGTGGCAATAATCCTGGAAGAAGAATTTCCCGTGTGGATAGCAGTTGTTGCTGGCATCGGTGGACTCATTTTATTGCTCCTCATTATACTATGTCTTTGGAGGGTAATTTTTGAAGTTTACATTACTATATATATATGCAGAATGCACCAACTTTAATGAGTAAAACTGTACATGACAAAACCCAATATTACCTGACTTTACAGTGTGGATTTTTTCGGAGGAAAACAAAGGAAGACCTTAAAGCATTAAAATCCAAATCAGAAGTATGTAAATTTTGAATTTGAATATGTTTTTTCTCATGCAAATATCCAAAATAACTAATAATAGTAATAATTATGCACGCTAGCCAATGTTAACGTTAATTTCATTAGTATAGATAGAAATTAATTTTATGATTTTTTAGAATGATGCCCTTCTTGGAGAGCATATTCCAATGCATAAAACTACCAGTGATGAGGATTCCGACTAATATACCTATCTACCTATACAATTACAGGAGCCAAATCTGACCTTACTATTTATTTGGCTAGGAATCCTTCACATTACTTACTTACACCTAGTGTAAATAAAATGTACCGTAAAGTGCACTGTAATTAGACACTTCTCAGACAAAACAAGGAAATAAATGATCTGTACGTTGGCGAATATGTATTTACTTTATTTACGTTGAAATGTTGAAGAAACTTACGTTACATTATGTTATGTTTAGTAATATGTAGTAGTTTACAAAACGGGGCTCTATTATATTAGGTATAGTACATAATAATAATAATATTGTGGGTATGTTTGTAATGTAATTATTATTTACTTTTAACCTTGACAGTATAATTTGTCACAATCATTTTCCGTTTCTTCTGTATCATTGCTTTATATAATAATATGGAGAGAAGCGACGCGACACTGGGATACATACTCACTAGTTATAGCATGACATTAAGTTACTTAAGACTATTTTATGTAATGTGTATAGTTATGTATATTTAATAAATCCTATAAATTCACGTTTGTTTCCATCCATTATCAAACGAAAACTTAAATTGATATATTATAGTCATTCATAGTTGTTTACGATTTTAAGTTACGTTTACAGATTAGCTTACCAATAATAATATATTTGTATTTGTATACATTATCAATAGTATAGTAAAAGTGATTTGCTTATTCATTCTGCAAATGCATTTTGGTCGGCAGGGCCGTGCATATTTCACATTTACATTATTGTTTTCATACTGCGGAGTTAAATGTCAAAAAATTAAAGAGGTATTTGATATTTCTTCATTACAATATGTAGATGGAATTCATCAGCATTTCAGTATTTTACTTTCCCTAGAAAAGTACATATAACCGGTATCACGCATACCGAGAGACAGTCATAGAAGTTCAAAAAGTGGGCATATAGGGCAGACTGATGACTTCAAAAAGCTGTCATTACAGGAGCACAGGTAATATAAGTGAGAGAGCATTTTGTAGATAAGTATACATGCACATTAATTTTGTACCTATAGATATTTATTATCTAATTATAGATAGGTACCTATCTGTACGTACATTTAGTGTATTGTTGGTTGGCTAATTTAAAGGTACTTGACAATTTGTGCGGCATTACTGGCCCAATTTTAAAGAGAATGTCGCCCTTTCACCACAAGGTCTCCTTACTACTTCCTTTTTGCATAGACTAAAGTTGCCATTCGAAGTACTTAGTACTCGAAGAGGGCAACTTTTTTATTGTGGGATTAGAGACTCTATAATGTAATGAATGGTTCATCGACAATGAAACAATTGTGTGCAAGGTAATTTTTGTTGTCTGTGAACAGTGAACCACAAATTCCAATCCTGAAGACTAATTATTTAGTAGTGCACTAGTGCACATGTTAACCGTAATGTGTCTGTTTGTTAGTATTCTACTCATTTCACGTCGTTTAGTGTACTCACAACCAAGTGGTAAAAGGGTGGGGTCCATAAAAAGGGCGTTAATAATACAATTTGTTACGTATTGTTTTATACACTAGAGCTAGTTTGAGTACATCCGATTCGAATCGGAAAGGATAGAAAAGACAGTCGACAGAATAAAATGACTAGTAAATATAATAAAATAAATGGACGGAATGAGAAGATACGTATATCTAGTCCTAGAAATCGGAACATCTAAAAGTTACAACGGGATAAGATGAGAAAATGACTGAAAAGAATGAACTATTTACTGAAGAGTAATTTACGGACAGATAAACATAATGGGCAGCTATACGGAAAACAATAGAAAATTAATTGGGGTTTAATGCCTAGCAAAGGAAAGCCACCATCATTCAGAGTCTGAGTCCCCTTCAGCAAGAAGATCTGGGACACCATCAACTTGAGACTCTGTCAGTAGTTCTTTCGCCCGGGCATACTCAATCATGGCAGCATGACAAAAGAGATATTGCTCTGGAACTTGAATGCTGTGCGCGCGTTGACTACGGATTCTTTCTACCGTTCCCATCACATCTATAGTCCCTTGATCTTGAAGTCTTTTCGTGCAAATGTCCATAGTACACAGTGTACCTAAAATTAATGGCAGCGTTTAAGCGAAAATTCCAAGAACTCCTCAATCGAAGTAAATGCTAAGCATAGCTATCAGTATATATACCTGTACGACCAATTCCAGCTGAACAGTGAACGACTATAGGAGGACCCAGTGGATTCCCATCCCATTTAGCTCCTAGCGCAGCGGTTCCATTTGCTTGTTCCTCTCTATAATTCAATCACAGGATAAGTCAGTATTATATGTAGGTAGTAACGGTTTACTAATTACAAGCGACCTAATAAATCTGCGTAATGCGTACCTCATAGTTTGGAGAACTTGAAGCATAGCAGTGGCACTGGACGGAACACCATAGTCAGGCCAGGATAAAAATTGTATGTGTGTAATATTCCTAAAGTCTCCTGTCTGTAATCCAACCAAAAAATTATTGTTAAAAAAGATGCAAATAAGATATGACATGTTTACCTTAAAAATGAGATAATACAGCTTTAGTTTGAAAAATTACCTTAGTATTTATTAGCTTCAAACGAGTGACTGCGAAATCGGGATAAGTCTCTACATCTTGATTTTCTAATTTAAACCCTTCGTGAGTGACAGAAGAGCCTTTATCGGGAGGCCAATATTGACCGCATTTTGTTCGTCCTCTTTCAACTGCTCTCGTCGTCATTACTAGGACCACACATGTCTGCTCCCAAATCATTTTCCAGAAGTCACCAAATGTTCTAGGCAGTGGCCCTTGTGTTGATATAAATGCATTTTTTTGCTTGTAGCCATCAACAAAATTTGCGTTGATGTAGTCGCATTCACCTTCGGCTTCTGATGAAAGAACAACCCGAGTGTGATCAAAGCACAATACATCACTGTACCGATTTTTGCTTAGATTTCCCCTTTGTCTGAAAAAGAAACATTTAATAAATAAAAAAGCTCACTCACAGGTACTTTTGAAATAAGAGGTAATGATTCGTAACCGCGTAGGTACCTGGAAACATTGAAAGAACCATCGGGGACTTTAGAAACTATTTCATTATATTCGTCTTGAAGGCCTCTTCTTCCTTTCTGCTTTAAATGCTCTACAAACTCTAATAGACTTAAACCCGTTCTTTCTTCAAAAGGAAGGCTGTCATCATCTGAAAATCCGCTGCTTCCCGACGAATTTGGTTGCGGCGAAGGTGTTGACTGACCTGCACGTGGTAAATACAATTTTTTTAGTTGAGAGTATTTTATGACCACTCAAAGATAAAGATGAGCAAGCAACCTTTATTAGCGTTAACCAACAATTTTCGACTACGTAGGGTTGGATGGAATATTTGTTACAAATCTTACTTGATGCACTAGTACCATTTCTACGTAGTTTTTGAGACTGGGAATTTTGATGACCATTAGGTAAATTGGAAGAATCTGCTTCGCCGTCAGTCTCTAAATTATCTTTAGAGTTAGTAGCCATTTCTTTAAAATCACGACACTATAATTACATCACATCATTTAATTAGCACCATCATCATCACGTTTCTTCCCAAAATTACTTTTACAAGATGAAATAATTTGTACTTCTATAATATGTTGTTTAAGAGATTCGTCTGAATAGATTCCCCACAAATCGGTTGTACTTAAAACTTGGTGGCAATGGTTAAGCCAGGCTAAATGATCGACTACAAGTTGTCCACCTAATGATCGAGGTAGTGCACAGTTTGGTATGTGAGCTCCAAGCTGCCCACGTTTACAAAGTACAAATGTCACAATTAATTTCTAATTACTAAATTAAGTACGCGAAATTCCTTTTCCTAACAATACGGCCGTATGACAGTATTGTTAGTTAAGACATTTTGCAGTTATAAATTGCAATAAAAGTACGTACCTGAGGGACACTAACGGTGAATACTCTGTCTCGCAATTTCTCTCTTACAAATAACCGTAAAATACGGAATGGAGCGCGAAACCATAGAGGAGCTGTTACAATTAAAACTTTTTTTAACCTTGCTGGGTAACTTCCCTGAAAGTTTAAAAAACATTCTTATTAAATATTAACACAGAAATTCTAAAAATCATTTATATTTAGTTTTCATAGATGACGACGATCACGTAACTCATGTCTGACTTAAATATGCTATTGAAAACAATTATCTGCTTACTTTTAGCAAAGAAAGTATCTTTATACTCAAGTCGTAGTCGAAATTAGAATATTTAGATTCACTCATGTCGTATATAAACACTAAACCGCTTCTTTGGGTCTTAGGATCTTCTAAAGCAGCGTCTAATTGATATACAACTCCCTGTAAAAGAGAAAATAAACGCTCGATTAATAAATGTTCACATAAAACTTTTGCGCTAAAAACATAACTAGCGATAATTCATCAATAAATCAATATTGTTTTTATGGATAGGTATCTTAATAATAAACGTATAAATATGATTAAAAGTTTACAGATAAGCTCATTGGGTCAGCAGTTCCATAATATTATGTATTTACTTACTTTTAGAGTGTGTTCGTGAGGTATAGTAGAAGGCTGATGAAGCTTGGCTGTAAAAACGGCAATGGCAGCGTCACCTAAATCCCGTGATGGCTATAAAGATAAAATCTTTTGTTAGTCCTTCACATAAGTTTTTATTAATAAGATCCACATAAGATTACTTAATGTCCTTATCATAAATTCCAGGACGATAATAATAACATCTCACCAAGACAGTAAACTTGCCCGACTCAAGCTCAGTTTTCAAAGGCTCCGAATCAGGATCAAAGCGAATTAATGTTTCTTGAAGTCGAACCGAAATGTGCTGCTCATACAATTCCAAAGCTCGTCGCACGTTAAATTTTCTTGCCATTAAAAATTTGACTCCGGCATTCCAGGATAAGGGGCTGATACCCTTTGAGACTCTAGCACCATTAACCTTTTCCAGGAACTCTCTAGTGGCCTAAACATTGAGTAACATCCATTGGTTAGATTAGAGTAATTTTACACAGTATAAATGAAGTTGCACATTTTCTCTGAGCAGAAATAAAAATGCACTTACTTGTTCTTCTTGTTCATTTAATATTGCTGTCATAGCTTTGCCAGTTACTTTTCTCGGGAATTGACTATTCGAGGTATTAGAATTCACCAGCTCAACATCGCTATCAGCAAAAGCAACTCTATGTTTCTCTGAAGCAATAATTGTATTGGAATTTGTGGAAGAACAATATTTTTGAACATTTGTTAGATGATCGTCGTTTGTGTTAGGAAGAACAGGTCCAACGGGCTGTGTAAAGAGAAACACCTCCTCAGAAACTGTTGACGATGCAGCTACCGAAACACATGATGGACTTTCAAGGTGACTATTTTCGTCGCCACCACCATTTCTTTCAATTGGATTTCCGTCTTCTGTCAGGTTATTGAGTCGTAGAGACAAATTCGCTTTATCCTTCGACGCTGTGCCAATTGTGGAGTGTGCAAAAGAGGAGCCGTTTGAGGAGATGGCAACAGAAGAGGGTGGCAACTGATTTTCCTTATCTATAAAAATACTGTTGTTTTCGACTATTGTTTGTCCTGTTCCGTTAGCAGCCTTTACAAAGTCTTTTGTCGTCGAGTCGCTCTCGCTATTAAAACACTGGGACAATGACACTTGGAAGTCTTGTACTATTTGTATTTCTGTTCCATCATCTTCAAGATCTTTTCCGACAGTCTTGGCATCGATTATTTCCGCTTTTTCCAAACTAATTTCTTTTTCCTCAGTCACTAACCGATCAATATCCTTGATATCATCATCATCCAATTTAGATCCGCCGATTACATTTCGGTAAGACGATTCTAGAAGAGAATCCGCATCCAGAGGGTGACCACTTGATGGATCAAGTGGACTGCCAGGACCGCCGCTAACACTAATAGTAAACTGATTATGATCCATCGGCACCAATATTTGCGCATTAATCCAGTGACCCGCAAGTCGTATCGTACGGGACGTAATTACAAATTACAAGGAGAAAAGATTCGCAATCTTCGATATAATTAAGTATTAAAAGATATTAATTACTCTAAGCTAGTTTGCGATTTACTCTCTACGCACTACAAGTACAAACTATGACTAGTGCAATACCTAATTAATTACAGCAAGAATTAGTGTACAAATAGGACAGTTAGTCAATTAATTAAATTAATAGAGACAGCCTTTAGAAAACTAGGTATTATTTCTTTATCCACTACGGTATAATAAAATGATTTGAATTAAGAGAAATGTGCATAGGTAGTATTATTTGATCAGTACCTATGTATTTATCTTCCGAGTGACAAGCCGATATGTAGAGATAGGAATCGTGACGTCAACTTTTTCAAGAACTTAATCAATGACAGACTTCTCTGCAATCAATATTACTAATCACTAGCTTTAACCCGACTCCTACACGTTCAAACGTTGATTTCATTCGACAAATATGTTATTTTACAGGAATATCACTGATTCATCTCTAAAACAAACAGGAAGGAACACAACACTTTAAAATTTAATTTAACACAATCTTATCTTTATAAGGCTTAAATTGTACCCTTTTATAATTGTGCACAGCAGTGCATTGTATGTAAATTTAACTTTTGAATAGTGAAGCTTAACAGTGCTGTTACATATGCTCCGTGTAAATACAGTGTCTAGGCAAATAATATGACATGTAAAACAGAACTACATAGAGTTCTTTTACCTCCAGCACAATACACATATCCCTACTTACATATACAATGTCTAAATGTGTTCTATTCTTTATACTATGCTTACAAAATGCTTATAAATGCGACTTTAGGAAACTTAGCTTAAAGGACTTATTGCGTATAATATTATGACAGTCTGTGGTGTGAGTGTGACTATTGTATAAATGTGAACTACTTGCAAAGTAAAGTCTATGCTGAGGTTTCGAGAGTATTTCGTGCACTAAGTAATAAGTAACTGTTGATTAGTGTCTATAGGCTTACTTTACTCGCTGCTGATTGTACTTGTGACAATCCCCAAAACAGCGACACGACACACAATTGTCAAAGTACAGTGTAAGTGTACTGTAGCATGACTATAAAATATATAAGTTGACTACTACACGACTAGTAGCAGTTCAATGTTCAATTCACTTCTGTTAGGAAGATTGTAGACATGTAGAGACGGAGTAAATACAATTCTACTACAATAATATAGCTCTGTCGTGTGTGTACAGTAGCAAAAAAGAGAAATAGAAGCCAAAAGCTTAGCTAGCAATTGAAGTCAACGTCAACTTTTATGGCTTTTATTGTTTTTCTGCTTTGCAATTTTCTAAAGAGCACAAATGCGGACTACGTTACGTAGGATATGAATGCAACTCAGGGAGCTATTGCACTACAGTTCAAAATATTATTCGATCTCGATAGTCTCTCCGTAGTAGTTCAACTCTATTATTATTACATAGACATTGACATAAACCAAGTGGAAAATAATTTTCTTGAATAAAACCGAGTTCCCTAGTCTGTGGACCACACACACACACACTTGCAATTGGTTAAATGACAACGCAATTTAAAGCGATGTATATAGAGTTCCGTTTACTTCAATGTCAATGTTGAATTTAGGAATGTAACTCTTGTCTATGGAGAAGAAGAATACAAGGATGAATGAATGAAAACGTAGAGTACCTTCCTTCACTCTATAAACCTTAAAACCGTATAGAGAACAATAGCCAATAGCGAGCTATCTATTTGATACTTAATACTTATAGTAAGTTGAGCCGACTAGTTCTACTACAACGTGATATCTGTGTAACATTTTCTAATCTCTATCCATCCATCCAGCATATCTGTATTCTCCGTCTTTTACGTAGGTTAGGTTCTGAGTAAACCGATTCTCAGTACGTCCCTATGGACTCTATACAAATATACACACATTTCCGTAATTATACAGTTTATATTTTTGTCAGTGAGCCAGATCATATTCTTGTCATTTCCACATTTATGTAGCATGGGACTGTTATAATAATAATACCGTCTGCTACATTCTATAAATTCAGGTTACTATCGGCTGTCTCCTATTTATCCCCACAACTTATGATTACATCCTCACTTTCATACAACGAAGAAGATTGCTAGCTTTGCTATGCTCCTAGAAATATCCTACAGACGTGATATGAATGAGTATTGCCCCTCTCCAGCAGATCTATCCAGCATTGCAGAGACTAGGAGACTACTCCACTTGTAGTGCTTGTATGTAAGAGCAGGATGGAGAGGAAATCTGCAGCGCCCATCTACTAACAGCGCTCTTAACATTTAGCATGCAGTCCCTAGATCAGATAGCAAGAACAGAATCTAGGATTCCATGAATTCAACTACTTAGATTCCCTCCCATTGCCCTATGCCAGTTTCCTACAATCTCTATCTATCTATGCATAAGCTAGGATATAATAAACCTATTTACAAAGGGGGGATGCATCTGCCATATGGATTAGTTTGGCTATAAGAGGACTTCAGGATTATAACCAGCATCCGATTCGGGTATCCCACTCACTCCACACTCTACCCTACGGGCAATCATTCAGAAAAGAATCCAAAACTTCCCCGGAAACTCACTGAGGACATCTTTGTGAGATGCTTTAGGGATGTACAACTGGAATTCACTTACATAGAGATCGAGACTAGGAACAGATGGACTAGCTCTTACAATACTCAACGCTGTGCTTCAATTGCTGCTAGATATTGCATAATAGCTCAGACTTTCAGACTACACACCATCATCATCACACCACGCACGCACACAAGTAAACTGCCTTGAACAGCACACAAAAAAAGCTGAATCCACTGTACTATTGAGTATTGACTACTTACATGCAAAACTCACTCTATGCAAAATGCAAGTATGCAAGAACGAAAAATTTTTTCA
>JABASI010003210.1:0-17192 GCA_019776505.1 Tomocerus nigrus | reverse complement strand
AAACTTTCCTTAATATTTAAACAAAAATCAATGTGAACTCCGAAAGAAAGCCATAACTCTTCTACAGATAGTAATCAAGGTATTAGTCTTATGAGCGTAGTAAGAAGTAAAATATGTATAATATAACCGTAGAATTATAGAGATTGGAAAAAATTGCTCTACTTATCCTAAAAGGTAAAATATACGTGTATTTTAGCATAGTTTAGATGACAAAGTAGAATGAATACCTATTTATGGAAGTAGCATTCAGTTTCGCATTACAATAGATAATAGATAATGGCAGGGAAAGTGACTAATAAATATACATACAATTTGCATATGCATACATTAGATATTGGTAAGAAAAATGACGATACAGAGCATGAATACTTCTAGGAAGTAATGCACGTGTGAATGAACATGCAGCACCTTTCCTTGAAACGCATCAGCCATAAAATGACAAAAACCAAGTTACTAACAATCACACTGTTTTCGTTTGAATCTATTACACAGATTTAAGCAAAAACGCCATTATATATACTGCATATGAATAAAGCATTGATATGGGAGAGATGGAGATCTCCATTCACAACTATTAAGGTCTTCTTAAACGACCTTTTTGTTGTTGGAGGCAGTAACAGTAACACTTGTATGGTTAAATCTTGCAATTAGAGAGTATGTAACAGCTTAGATATTGGATTTTCTACAACCTACTACTACCCATTCAACTCTTTTTTTGTCTGATGGATTTTACTTTTGGTCATGTGTAGCAGCACACCTTTAATATCAGAAATGGTCCACTGGAGATTGGGTCCATAGCAAAATAAAATTGTTATGGATTGACAATGACCAACAAATGAACTAACTAGCAAACACAAGCTAGTAGTATCATGCTGGCAATGAATGAAAGTTGGGTGCATAATTCCTTTAAAGACGCACTTCGCCAGTCTCAGCAAGAATTATTGGAATTTAAAATAGTGCAGCAAAATCTTGTTCCATTGTAAGTTTGTGTGGCATGAAGCATTAGTAGAGAAAGTCAATCCATAATTTAGGTTATTTTAGGTCGCTTTGCAATTCACATTTATACTTTACACTCGCTCGACATAAGATGATTAACCTTCAATTAACCCATTTCTGTATTACTTTCGTTTGTTTTAACGTAACCAAATTTTTGACTCCCATACTCCTAATATGTAGAGCTCCGTAGGTTTTCTTTTGAAGATAATTAGTATAATCTGTTATTCCATTGGCAGTTACTTGGTACTCGTTCAATAATAGTAATCTAGTGCTCAGTTCTTCGCAATAAAATTGGAATGGAAGCAACAATAATTTGTAAATTGGAATAATGAAGTTGAAATGAAAAGTAATAATACTAATTCATAAGCAGTAGATTTGCAAGATTACAAAATACTGCTAAAATCGATGGACATTAATGTTACAAAAACAGATAGAATCTGTGCACACACAGAGAAATAGAAAGATAAACAATCTAAAGGAGTTTTACATAACAAGAGGGAAGGGTCACTTTTTGCAATATCATTTTATTGTTAGCCTTTTGTTATGGATTATTATTATTGCACATGAAACATCTTCCCACGTCAATGACTCCATTACTTCATACACCTTACGTGTATTCACAGCCTACAGTTGCCTCCTAAGATCATGTCTTGTTCTGATTGTCATCGACAACTATGATGCTCTCATATTCATGTAGTAATATTATTATACGCTTGTTTCTATTATATTATTGCATATTTTTGCTTTTCCTCTCCCTTCTCTAATATTTATGCTGTTATTCATAAAATAAAATCACATCAACACTTTGTTAGATGGCAGAAGATGATTTACGAAGCTCCTTTGCACTGTGTGTACAGTTCCCTCACTCATAATAATAATATACCTAAGTAAGTTAGTTACTCAGCTTTGGCTCTGCAACTAAGAAAACACTTAACTTACTTTCGTTGAGCGTAAGCGGGGAACAGGTAGTAGATAATTTTACAGTTCAAGAAGTTTCAACCTTAGCCTGAAGGTATACTCTACCCATTTTGTATATTTACCGATGTAATAAGCCATGTGTTGAATGTAGATATGAATTACCCTGGGACATTAAAGGCACTACTGTACCTACTGAATATAATGGGGGATATAAATATATAGGAAAAGCCAGAGGCTGCAAAATCCGGGTCACTAGACATAAAACTGTTGACATTACAATTATTCCTACAAGAAAGAAACAGACACTAAATTCTCCATGTCACTCCAAATTCAAACAAACAAAAGTTTATGGAGCCAGGTACAAAAGCCATGACTTAGACAGTGCATTGTAGGTCAAACTATAAGATTATCCCTGGAAAACTGTTTAGATATAGGTAAATGGGTATATAAACGTGTAAATATCAGTAATACACATAGCTGTCCGTTATACGAAAGGGCATATGCAGCAAAAATTTACTTTTCTGAGGTTTTTTCGTTTTTGCGTGATCGTATCGCTGCATCTGCACCTTGACCTGACCGACCAACCAATACACATGGTCACTATTTAGCATATTACCTTTATTCCTATAGAATGCTACTGTTGGTGAAATAGATAAGTATTTAGATATTCATACCCATCAAGAAACAAGAACAACTCAAACAACTTAAATTGCCACACTAAGTTGGTTTATTATCTTTTTAAGAAGAATTGCCTATGAATATGAAATAGCAACGAAATTCACGTTTTGTTTACTTGCCTAATGTCTACTCTTGACGGACAATTCAAACCAAACCCCTTACACGAAGGAATACGTTTAGAAAATGTTAAGGTTGCATACAAAGTTGTACGAGATTGCATTTGTATTATAAATTATTATCTATTTAGTTTTGGCCGTATTTCGTTCGTAGTACTATCTATTTGGTATTATAAGGAATATAATAATAAACGATAGGGATAGAAGGTACTTAACCGACATTAACAAGTACCTGTATTTCTTTGAACGCATCTGGTCGTAATAATTGACGGTTTGTACGTAACTTAAACTCAAAAAAACTTAATAGAGCAACCTGTGGCAAACTGAAAACGTACTAATAAAAATTTTAGACTCTTCCTCCTTTCGTACATTTCTAACACAATTTGAGAGACAGCAGACACACAATTGTGAAAGAACAACGCAATACGTATAGGCACAGTTTGTTATTTTATAGATAATACAGAGAAGTAAGTACAAACGTACATAAGTACAATAGTTTCACGGTTTACATGATAGCAAAAAACAATGTAAAGTGTTACCGTGTTCTATATAATATGCTATCTTTAGCCGATTGCGCGTGAGAAGTAAATGGGAGAAACAGTATTGGTATAAATATTCACATTCGTTTATTATTGCTTAAACGGTTAAATTGAAAGTAATGATACCAACTGGGTAGGTGGTTGTAGTGAATTTTGAAATTACAATTGCAACTGGTAGAGCTACAGATGGGCAAATTACATAGGTAGCTAAACTTCTTAAGAATTTTGCACACAAAGTCCAAGCTTATTCATTTGTTTTACAAAAGTAATAGCATCTAACATTTAAACCTATACATGATATCATCATGATATGCCTACCTAATATAATTATGATGTTAATAGAACGATACGCAATTTTACCTCATGTATACTCTCAAAAACAAAAACAAATAATTATTATATAATCCAGAGCAGAAAAATATTCATGTTAGTTGGTAGTAGTGCGCAGTGATTTGTAAGAAAGCTTTTTGAGAATTGCTCAGATATAAAATCCAAACAAATTAAATTAGCTTACCAATAATTAGATGGTTAGAATTGCAATCCGATATAGGAAGAAAAGAACGGCTGTTTAAGGTTAAAATGGTACAGAACTCAATTGTCAGAACAATTGTATAACACACAAATGACATGAAATTACATCATATCATGTCACGCATGCATGTTCATATCACGATTATTGAAACTGAACAGAAGATGTAAAACAGGGTTTTCCTATTTATCCAAATCCAATACACGATTTTCTCAAGAGTCCAAGTCCAGACGATCCAGTTTTTCAGCGTAGATACTCACTCACAATTAGTCAAAGGAAAATAATAACAATTGATTTGCTAATTCGTGATTTTCTGCACAGCGAGTGGTGGTAAGCTTGGATCCCGCTTGTCTGTAGCTATTCCTTATATATCGATGTTTTTCAATAAATGTTCTTCATAAGAAATTTTTTCCACATATGAAAATTTTAAAAATAACAGTCCACGATTTACCACTGGGGCTAACTAAGCGAAGTAAACTAGGATATTAAGTTCGTTTAGTGCACAGTATTAGCTGATTGAAAGAAGGCCGCAAAATATTGGATTATAGCTAAGTAAGACATAGTGACTACCCACGTTTTCTTTTCTCACAAAAAAATTTGGCCAAGGGATATGTAGGAACGAAGTCACAAAAAACTGACACAAATTCAGACGAGTAACAAAGATGCTCTGTACCAGTGCCACAATAGTTCTACAGAATATGAACAAAAGGCTTTACAGTTGTTTTGTTAGTAAGTTGAGCCAAGATCCAATGAAGGAAAACATGAAAATCATTAATCCCACACACACGTAACGTATTAGCGAACAAATTGCAATTGGATTTTCAGTAGGTATCTGTTGCAGTAGTATTATGAATATAACTGTATGTGACGTGAGACGTGATTGTTTGAGATTCGACGAGAAAACAATAAAATAGAGGTAAAACAATTGGCGAGTAAATATTTTGCAGGGAAAATCTCGAGTCTAAATCACTGCTAAATGATGAGTGAACAAAGACAATTTATGATCAGTGACGAAGTCTCAAGGGAAGGAATAATCCAAAACCACTTATTGGTAGATTAGTAAAATTTCCGTTTCTTTATCCCATAATTTTTTTATTTGCAACATGTAAGTAGTGTGTTTGCACAATTCCTTCGATGAGACTTATTTCCAGGCTAATGATGAGTAGAAACAAGTGGCTGCCGGCAAGGCTCAGTGTAATAAGTATAATAACTGTACAGATGCATACTTTATTATTTGAACCTAGTTAGAAATACCAGATAGACATTATTATGCATTACAATGTCAAATCTAAGTTTTGGTTCACACAATTATTACATGATAAGCTTAGTTGCAACTGTGTTCTTGCCTTGCGACAGTCCATCCGCATTTACATAAAAGGCAATAGAGTAGGTAGCTTTGTTCCAATTTCCACAATTGCTCTTCTAATCTATGTAGGTATACTGTAAACTTGCATTCGTTTAGCTACTATCAGTATTAGAGCACATTAAATATAATTATATTGCCATAAAACTCCGATGTAATTATATCATAATGTAATTTCTGCTCAGCTCAGTAGCTCTTGTCATCGCAATAGTACATGGCTATACGCGATAACATAATGATTGCATAAAGTGTAGTAGTAGCTTCAGCTATTATCAATCCTCATATCGTCCTCACATTTCTATGCACATGCCTTTCTTGAAAAAAATCACTTTTAATGACTAAAGTGAAGAAAGCAAGGTTTCTGTCTTTTTTCACCGCACAAATTAACCATCAACTCAAAGTTACAATGAGACAGATGACAATAATCTAAATCTCAAGTCCACAAACACACGCTAAATCCAAATCTTCTTCAGTTATCCCTAGCTGATTAGAAGCTACTACAAGGCAACACACTTTATTGATCGTCACAATTGCAAATTCCGGTATTACGAACAAAAATTTTGAACAAACGTTTTCCAATTTAGTATTTCTAATGTTGAGAATCCAATGTATGCCACGTCCAAGGCTAGTGCAAAATTACAGTGTGTATTACATTGAGATGAGAGAAACACAGTTGAAAAATAATTGGGAACACGCAATGGAGATTAGGGAAAGAAATGCTGTCCTCCTGACCAAGAGTCTGAATCATCACCACACACAGCACCAGAGCAAGGCAGAGCACCAATTCCAATGCAAACTGCCAAAAACCACGAATGCAACTGCTTAGATTAGCAGATGAGTCTGTGGCAAATGAATTCCAAGTGTCCGTTGGAAGGGTAGCATGTGGAATGGCGAAAAACAATATTTTGGTGTGAGAAGTCCCGTTATTTTCTCTCGATTCCTTTATCTTACTTAGGTGTATGGTATCTTGCAGGCTGGCGAAGGAAGATAGGAGCTCTTCTTCGAATATCAGGCTCTGGCCTGGCCAACTCAACTAACAACGTCTCTCTGTATGTAAACGTAACCTCGTCTTCAACTCACTCACTCACTCACCAACAACGAACCTGAGTTGACTTGGTTTAACTCCTATGCCCAACTAATAAGTAGGTACCCTTCTGTTCTACCTGCACTCACTACAGCTACTACCTACTACTCTCTACCTGTAAAAGTTAAACATCTGATGCGAGTGTACTGTATAATGCATGCAAGCTAAAAGGGTTGATGTGTGAGTTGAGTTAAAGCTCTCTAGAACAGGATATTCGACTTCAGTTCAATTCCACTCCACAACAAAACAACTTATACATTGCAAAGCAATATTACTGATGATCCTTTGCTTTTCTTACCTGCCAAATAGTCATACACGTCTCAGAATTACATTAGGAACATACTATAATATTTATATCGAAAGATACACACTGTATATGTACATCCACCTTTCATATAGAGTTACGATCATCAGAATATTAGTAGAATAGAGAACAACGCCTTAGACTTACTTACATGTATAGAGAGAGAGACAGTATATATATGTCCAATGATATTATAGTTTACCTGTTTATACTGTTGGCAGAGACTGAACTGTTTAGTTAGTAGCATTACCTTTAACAGACACTCTTTTCTTATGTGTTGAGTTAGCTTAGCTTGGTTTACAAAGGTAGGGGATGAAGCACCTCCATTCCATATCCAAGTCATTGCATTAAAATGCAGTGCAGCTTGTCCTCACTGGTCTGCCTCACTTGGCTTCCCCGTCTTGTTCATGTTTACAACTTGAGAATAAGATATTTTCTATCCGTATTCAATTCTCGTCCCTCTACGAACATAGTCACCTTTCTGTAACTTTATTTACCGAGTTGCCTGCAATGTAAGAAAATACAATTTTCTACTACACATCCTTTCTATACTTCGACATACAGTAGAATGGATGCATATAGAATATTTATAGTACACTCGTACGTTACACCTGTATCAGACTAGGCTAATACACTTTTATACATTGACAATGAACTATCTTGTCGTAGTTACATATAGAATTTAATATTTCGGTAATGTGCAGTCATAGTAGAGTACAACACATATATGCAGGTTGATACAGACAAATCATTTATCTATGTATATACAATAAAGTCTTGTATGAATGTATGAACAGGTAATTTATGAAGTATAAGTTAACCTACCTACGTGTGTACCTTTTCTGTTTCATTACCCAATTTTGTTAGCTTTGGACAAGACATACACAATAGAAGTACTAATAGTAGCTATAGAAAAATACGAGAACGTCCCCATTTACTATATATGTACACGGAGACTAAACTAGTCGAATATATTGCATTATGTCAAGCCGAATGCAATATGATGATATCTGAACGCGGAGGCCGACATCTGTATACCTGCATAAGTGCATTTCCCTTATAGTTATAAGCTCTAAATCCCTCTTGCTAGTAAATAGTACGTAGGAAGAAGAACGTATTATTATTATGCATCTGGCCTGCTATGGATGAAGCATGAACTCTTTATGATTATGACAAATCATGCTTCTAGCTCTTCTTCTGCATTTCATGTTCATCAAATGAGAGTAGCTACCTATTGGTTTGAGAATTATGTGGTTCTAAAAATTGAAAAAGTTTATTTCTAACGACAGACTGTAGCATATGCAGTCATGGTTCGTTTTTATTTCAGCTAAAGAAAGTGCGCCGGTGGGGGCTCATTTCTTTACCTTGCTTCTGGAAATAAGATATTTTTTGACTTATTAAATTACTTTCAATGGTAAGTGAGAGTTTCCTTGCCAGATTCAATACAAAGTTCAATTCTTCAATATATACTTATACATACCATCATAATAATATAATTGTTACTCCCACTATCTACCACTTTGTAAAAAAGAAATAGGAAAGTTAAACCAAGCAAAACGTAGTGCAGACGGCTAAAATACCTACCTACTTACATATGTAGACAGTCTACTCGACAATCCATCCTAAGGATAAGACTTCATAGAGTATCATGACCTGTGTGTGTCTCGTGTCTCGTCTCGGCTTACTTTTAGCTAATTCCTAGACAAAGTATATGAATAACTTTTGTAGATGACAAGGGGAAAACAAATGTGGGATAAAATGAATAAAAAATGCATTGTCACTTGAATTGAGTCAGACAGTCAATAATATACAAATAGGAGTGCAAATAATATTACAATTCAAAAGTAGCACCCACTAAGAGTGTGCTATATAAAAATGCAAAGTAATTTCTAAGATAATATGTGTTTTGTTTACTAGTGCTATGAATGGGAAGGTTATTTGCATCTGTACAGCATGTATGTAAATATTACCTGTATTGTTTCTACCTTTTTTAGCTGAGCCTGAAAAAATATTTAAAAATGCACATTGTGTTTCTAAACAGTAAAAGTTGTACAATGGATTGTATTATATGTGTGTAATGTTTGTATCTTGATAGGAAATGTGTACTTATTACTATTACAAAAGAAAGTGACTATATCTCTCTACTAAAGATACCATACAGAGTTTATCAGTTGCTGTGTTTTGCATTTCTATGTGACCTACACTGGGATTCTTGATAAATGTATAAATATTATGATAGAATTGTCAGAGCATATAGGCGATGTAGTGAGATCTGTATTGTAGTAATATCCCTTTACTTTATAGTAACTTTAATATCTTTGATATCTCTACTACTGTAAAATAAAAAAAACTGTGTATTCGCAACACAAAGAAACACTTGCATGATAAGGATGATGATCTGATCAGAATTCGTACAATCTTTGCATGTGCGTATACATTTACAATAGAAAAGCTATTATATTTAATATATGCTCAATATGATATCTAGTAAAACATACCATTAGAAAATAGTTAAATAGTTCAAGTGAGAAGCGACAGTCATCCGTCCAGTTTGCTCTTTATGGATGTAAGTTTATTGGTGGGTAAGTAGTAGTAAGGCTACTTAAATGTCAAACCTTGTTTAACTCGACTGACCTGTCTTGAAAGTATGGGATATGTAAAAGATATTTACTTGACAATGATCATGAAATGTTTTTGTTATGTAGTATAAAATTTCTTATGATTTCAATTCGTTAACTATTTTTTATTCATGCCACTTGACATGACCAATACGAGTTCTGTCGGTTGTTTTGATAGTAGCACAATACAATCGCTCTCTAAGCTAATACAATTTTAATAAGACATGAAGACCTTAAATGAGGTGAAGCTAATAAACACAATTAACTATATTCTGTAGCTCAAAAAACATTTCATGCTGATTTATGCTTGTCTTTTACGAGTTCGTTTATTCGGTTTAACTTTCATTAACTGTGTCCCTCTGTTTCTACACATCGAAAAACATCATTTAGCTCTTTGTCCTCTGATAATGAATACGAAATTATAGCGAGAAAACCCGAAGGAAAACTTTTATTGCCCCAAACTCAATTTTAACAGTTTTCGTCTTATCTATTTCATATATTATGCAATATCATCTGTAACAAAACTGAGGCCGATACTGTAAAGATGTGGATACAGTTACACATAAAATAAATCCAATATCTCTCTACACGCTCACAGGCAATTAACAAACTTACTTTTATAAGAAAATACAATTTATTTAACTAACGTAGGTTTTTATGAGTAGGGATTTTTACTTGGTGCATTGCACGCAATACCACGATTATGTATTATGCATGATCAGCTTACGGAATTACTCTGATAACTGAGTATCACTGTATCTATTAAGTATCAATAAAATAAACCCTTAAGATATAAAACTTTTTGCCGGAAATATTTACTCAAAGGTTGTCCTCGAACTTTCTTAACACATAATTTAAAAATTAGCTATGGTCAATTTGAAAGCAATCCGCATGTGCTTAACAAAACATTTGCAGCACTGCAGTGTAGTCAGTAAGATGTAATACGTATTATATATGTATATTTAGGACATTAATCATATATTTATGTATCAGCAGTGTTAATAGGATTTGCTTGATAATGTTAATCATAATAGCCATGATTATCAAGAGCGAGAAATCCAGAAATTGAAAATTCTAATTTAAAGCATGTGATATAATTAATAATGTGCTCATTAGTTCTCTAATGGATAGCGAGTAGAGAACACCTTTATCATGTTCGTGTAGTGATAATAGATTCGAATAGCTTGCCAGTTGGAATGCGCCCATAATAATCAAAAATATCGTTGAGTTTTATTACTCTGACTTACCTACTGTGTGATTGACACAGAAGTGTGTGATTTTCTTCCGTGATACTGATAATCATGACTGATAAGGAGTTTTTTGCAATCTAACGAACAAATTGTAAGTAAAAGACTCTTGAAATCCATGTACTATCATTCTATTCACTCGATAGCCCTTTATAAGACGCCAAAGTTACATAGGCCTATATAAATAAATATATATAACTTGGACATTGCAGGAATTTTGCCAAGTTTAAGTATTAAAGCGTTATTATGGAATGCACAATTGTAATGCACATGGATTGGAATTTATCTGAGATACTGAAATTGACAGAAACCCTATATGTGTACCTATACGCTAGACACGGTTGACATTGACATGGTTTTAAATACAGTCATTGTTACGATGTGTGGCTATGTATGATATTTATAATTTTTTGTGCAGAGAATTACAACAACCTTCAGCAGGCACTAGCTTTCAAAGTTTTTCATAGCTAAGTTTTTATGTGCACATGTCGTTGCTTATCTCTTGACTAATGTTTTAGTAAGAGCCATATATATAATGATCCTATCAAGTTAATTATAATATAATTACGATAACATCCGTTGAGATTTATTATGACTTTGGTTCATGGAGTATAAAATCCAAAACCACTGATAGTGTCTTGCATAGTTGCGATATTTTAAGCCTGTACTAGTCACGTATGCTATTCATTGTGTTTTCTATAATTATTGCAGTAATTGACAATAATTCTGATTAAGGTAGGCATAAACAGTAGACAGTAAGAATAATGTTGCTCTTAAGGGGCTTACTATAAAACAAATTATTACTATTTACACAACATATTCACATTCACAGCAATTCATTCATTCAGTAGCCATTTAGTATGTGCTCGCACTATCAAGTGTATAAATTACCTTGTGTTTTAAATGACTATAATTAGCGTAGTCTACAAGTAGTTAAAGCACTTCACACGTTTTATTGACATTGCTATTATTTTGTATTCTAATTTAATTTAGTCTATGTCTTGTGCATATACTAATATCTGTGTTTAAAACATCATATCTTGAGAAAATAGCACAAATACCTACCTAATTAATCATCAAGCATGAATAATGTCACTGCTACCTGCCTGTAAATGCATACAAGAAATTGTAACACTTTGATCGTCTATTAACACGATTAGAATTATTTCAATAATATTTATAGTCCAGAATACAAGTTCTTAGCCTTACGCTTACCCTTACGCACTTGAAGCTCATTTAAAGCAAATTAAGATATGAGACAATGAATTGGTACAGCCAAATTAATTTGTAATTTCTTTCGATCCTTTATTTATACCTCCAGCTCTGCAGAATGGTTGCCATTAATTAATCAATCAAAAGGAACAGAATAGCATGATGAATACAGGTAAATCTATTTTCTTTCAAGTACCAATTCGCAATAACACGAGTAGTTTTAAGAAGACATGTGAACGTGACAATTATGTATCTGCTGCAAATGCTCATTGCTAATAAAACGGTGAACGTGGTATTTTGTGTAAGGTTTTAAGTTATTAAAAACCACGAATTAAGTAATTTAGCATTTCATTAGTAAAATCCGGAAAATAAATAGCTTGTACTATGTAAAAATTGCCTTTCAAATTATAATAAACACTAGTAGTGGCAGGAATGGCAAATGATTGTTGATTGTAATAATTGGAAACCACATTTGCTAAGATTTGTGTAATAATTCATAGAGTAGGGAAGAGTGTACTGACCTAAGTTTGCAATTACTCGAAAAAAATGTGCACGGTTGTAAAAAGCCAGCAGGGGGATAGAAGATTATTAAGGTCACAGGTCATAGATTGCTCCATAAAAAATTCCACCACAAAATTTGGCTGTCAAATAGTTTGAGGAATCTTTGTTGAAGAAGAACCTGCCATAACTAAAAGAGTATTTGCCTTGGATCCACATACCACAACACGGGTTTTACTTCACTCCACGCACATCCTTTCTAAAGAGGTTCCCCACGTATCCCAATATTGAAAGGGCTGAAACTTGAAAGTTCTTTTTCTAAGGTGTAATGGCACAAAGTAGGAAACACTTGTGTTATATTAAATGCATTGTCTAACCTTTGTGTGTGTATTCTGGTGCCATTTACCTTGAGTAGTTTAAGTATCAACAAAGCCAGGTAACCAAAAGCTATTTGCAATAATAAGGCAACCACATGTCTTAACTATCTTAGCCAGCTATCTCATTTTACATCATCATCATCATGTTTTGTCTTAATACTTAGATAGAAACCGAAGGAAGAGTCAACCATCTCATTAAATCACATCTAGTCGTGTTTTCTTTTTCTGTAGTTTTTTTCCCTTTTTCATACATTTGTTTCCTCTTCAATTCAATGTGTAAATAACTGAGTAGTACATAGACACACATAGTACATCTTGTAAAATTACTCGTCAATAAGCTACCTAACTTAAATATCTCAGGATACACATACGATAAGAAATGGCAAAAATATACAACCTTTAGCTACATTGCTAACTTATGTATGTAGTACATGTATGTATATCTTCCCTGTTCAATTTTGTGCAAGTCTTGAGTAGTGAACCAGAAAAAACAATGCATACAATCATTATTCACTCACTTGCCAGAGAAATTCTTTAGTAGCATTGCTAAAAGGCAATGTTAATGCACGGCATGTCTAGCTAGTGCCGTGTGCTTTTTGAATAACTTGCTCCTCTGTGTAATTCATGAGCTATTACATAGTATTTCATTTCAGTAGAGAGAGATACTGGTGCGCCTTAAGAACCGAGAATCTCTGCCCAGACATTACTAATCCTCTAAAAGGTNGGTGCGCCTTAAGAACCGAGAATCTCTGCCCAGACATTACTAATCCTCTAAAAGGTTGGCCCCTTTTTCTCGTACTCTCACTAAAAAGTGAATCAAAAGTCCTAGCTGACTTCAACCGTGTTACCAAGTGCCCTTCACTTTTAAGTATAGGTACCTGGTACCTACTATACTTTTAATGCTGACTTAAAGTACTGACAACACCATTGGCAGTAACGACTGCACTAGCCACATACGAGTTTGCTTGCTGTGTAACATTGCATGCAAGGCAGTGGTACTGGTAGTGCAAGCTGGAGTAAGTAAATACTTAGGTAGGTAGGTACTTAGTGAATGCACGATGGAAGGGCCAGCAGCCTCCATATAATTTATAAATAGACTACTTATCGACCCTTCTTCGATTTTAATTACTTTCAGTCTTCTAAAGAGATTATCTCTGTGTCTAGTTTTTCTCGGTGGTTGCCTTCCGCCCCCTAGACAATATCAAATAAGATTTTTGGGGAAAGTTTGGTAGCGTTCGGCGAAAAATTATGAGCTGTTCTATGGAAGGTTACTTGTTAATAAGTACACTGGTTTGCGTAGTCTCACAATGCCCATATTGGGACATCGGGAGCGACCATTAAAGAGAATATTATAGCTAATGATAATGAATGAGCATGAGAGCTGTTTTAGTTGTACAAAGGTAAGGATTGCAGAGACACTGACATATTCATTTCATTATTGGCTAAATCCGCCTTTGGTAAATACCTAGAATTCGTACGAGAATTTCTTTTGTCCATCCATTTAAACGTAATAAGTTATTAAAAGAAAAGCTATGTACATACGATACATGTTTATATAAATAAGTTAATCATCTCTGATATGGCATTTCATCGTGGAAATACTGTTCTACCTATTTGAAAGGCTATTATAGCTATACTACACGCACACACAGAATGAAGCAGAACAACGGTGAACTGGAGGCAGACTAGTGACTAGATCCGATGCGCTATTTATTTCCTTAGTAGAAGATACGTAGAAGGATTATTTAGGCATAATCCACTTAAGTTTATCTCTACAAGTTGTAATCACTGAATTCCACTACACTAACATGTAGTACTACCTAATCAGTTTATTCATTTGCTACGAAGATCATCAACAGCAACGACAATAATGTTCCAAGAAAAACTTTAAATAAAGTTTGAAGTTTGTAAGTTCCAAACAAACTGCTTTGACTTTCTTTTTACTGATGAGTTGAACTATGTGACCCACCGTGAACCCCCTTCCCCCTTGGCTATTATTCTAATAAATAAATAAATTAATTCATATGATACAGATTGGAATAAAAACATAATATTCATCTCGTCCCTTTTGGGAATTGCCAGGAATTAAGAATTACCGACCCAATTTGTATATTTCTAACGTTTATTAAACAGTGATATGTAGTAGTAGCAATTCGTCTAATCCGTTCGTTCAGAACACAAAAGAAGCGAAAATCTGAACTGAATTTGAAATTGTCGTTATCGTCCACGTCCAGCCATGCTATATAGTTATTTAATTAACTTAATGACATCGGTACATAATTCGGCACAAATTAACTTATTTTTACCTAAATATTTCGATCGCAAACTACTTGGAAATAAAATATTCGTGCTGAGATCAATTCAAGACTGTCCTTTCTTTTAGAGTGTAGGACGATTCCTTGCACGCTTCAATAAATAACTCAATCAAAGATCAACAATTGGATTTATTAAAGTGCGGAACATTTAATTGAAACTATAATTAGGTCCTATAATTTTTAATTTAAATTTTTAATATAAGTACGTGCATTGATAAAAATATTTAGATTAATTTTTATTCCAATCATTTCAGATAGAATAATGAACCTGTTGATGCCCCAATGGGGGAGAGAGGAAGGGGGTGGGGGCTGGATCTAAATTCTCTTTGGTCTAATAACAAACGCATAATGCTGATATACATAGATATAGTAGATAGGTAGGTATGGTATTACTTAAATATAAGCACATCTCCACTTAAACACGTTACCTGTACATAAATCTTAAAGTTTCTTTTTGAACTACATAATATTTGTATGCCCATTAATCTCCCGTTCGTCTACGATTCATTAGTAGCAGTCGCAGTCGTGTAACAGGAGTATCTAGGGATTTATATAGAGTAGAGTAGAGTAGGTGTGTTTACTTTGCATTGTCTTATAGAAGTGATCTGTACTTATTTGCTTAGCTATAATTATGTGGTCACCTCATCAGAAAATGATCGTAGGGTAAATAGTCGAGAGTGGTAAATAATTAAAAGAATTCGAAAGAGTTATGTTGTTGTGGGGGCTAATTGGGGGCCGTGCTCAATTGTTGGAGGCGGAAGAGTGGTTGTCGGGCGAGGGGTTGCTGACGTTGATGGGCGAGGAATTACTATTCTCATGCACGTGCGAGCTTTTACTATCCGCAGCACCAGAAGCTCGTTCGGCACTGGAAGAAGAATTCCTTCCGCACACCGTGTGATGATTTTCCCAGTCTTTGTGTTGACAAAAAGCGCTACAGTATCTTGCCATGTTGCACCCGCTGCAAGTCTCATGAGCCTTTCTCCCACAGTTCCAGCACGTCTGCCAAAATCCAACAAAAACACATCAAACACCACACTCACATTTCTCCCATCACATCGCAGCATGTTACCGACGCACTTATAATATGCTCCTACTTCCTACCCTGACAGTAGTTATCCTTCTCTCTTTCTTTCTATACTCCATGCACTCAATCCATGGAGTATTTATATGTAATTAAAATCCATCTCTTAACTTCCCAATTATTTGCTTTTTTTGAAATTCTAATTTATCTCCGTGGCCATTTATCCTGGTCTACAACTCACGTGTGTACATTTTACGGGATATTTTGTGCAGCTATAATGTGAATTGTATTGTACTACCCACGGCACATAATAATAGTGTCATGATGAAGGACCACGGCGGGGTAGCGGTGCGGTACAGGGAAATACAGCAATATAAGAGAAATATGCCACTTTTTCATGACAAATAAATTAGCAATCCCTAACTTTTGGTTGGATATTTTTGTTTTAATAGTATTTGCCTACCGGTTCTGCTGTGGGCCCGTTGCCACAGATCTAAGTACCGTGGTAGGTAGGTACTACATATTTGTGTAATAATACGGACGAAATAAATTGAAAATTGGTTAATTTATTTCGTGGAGCAGGAGATCAGGAGATGCCAAGGAAAATCGACACTGTACAGGTAGCTATTTACATTTATTAGGCCTAGGAGAAGGCGGGTTGTGTGTTGTGCATAAAGATCCTGTAATAATAAAGCACAGTCAACTTTAAGTTTAGTTGTTCTACGTGTATTCTGCTTCCTGATTGAAAACAAATTGGTTTAGTAGTTTTGCACAGAGATGTAGATCGAGAGACGGAAGTGGCGATAAATGGAAATATCTGTACAAAGTGCTTTAATACTCCTGGGATTCCATTTCTGCTTGTGTTGCATGTAGCCACTTAGTTGTATGAGTATGTACGTACGTGTAGGCTAAAAGTGCGACTGGTACTACCCGCCAACCAAGTTACCAAAGCAACACTTGGTTAGTTGTAGACGTCCGCTCTCATCACCAAATACCCGGCTACAGTTGTGTTAAAAGTTTGTAAGCACTCTGTGTGTGACTGTGTGTGCAAGGCAGGTAGACGCTGTTACCATGAAATTGTAGTAAGGTCGGCTCCTCCGACTGTTTTCAAATTAAAATGTTACTTTTTTGTACTGGAGGCAAATAATTATGAATTCGCAGTGCACAACTCAATGTTACTCCGAGCGAAAAAAAAGGGAAATTTAAATTTGAAAACAGTCAGGGTGGGATAACTTCCTACTCCCTGGACATATCCAGACAGAGTGCATGCACCTGCCTTAAGGGTACAGTTTTTCAGATCTTTTGGCAAAATGCGACACAAAGTTTAATTTCGAAATAGGTTGTAAATGGAGGCTGAAACCCCAAAGTAGGGTGACC